>JAPYZE010008811.1:0-15357 GCA_030522805.1 Leptomastidea abnormis
AATATTTGTGCGATATTTCGAAAATATTATTGCAATATTACCGCAATATTAAAATGATCCAGCAATATTGCTGCAATATTTCAGTGCTATGTGGGGAGTGCTGTACTCGTCTTTTTTCAGAGAACTACACGAGTGCTTATTTTCGTAGAGCTTCGTTTTTACCGTGGGTCTCACGGTTTTCTTGTTCACTGATATATTTTCTTTTTCTTTTTTAGTACTTTTCTTTAGTTTAAAGAACTTCGTTTTTACCGTGGGTCCCATGACCCATTTATACCCCCCGGAGTTTTTTTTTCTTTTATTTTATTTTTTTTTTCTTTTTTTCTTAACTTTTTTAATTTTTCTTTTTTTTGTATTTTTTTTCTTAACTTTTTTAATTTTTTATTTCATTTCTTTTTCTTAACTTTTAAAATTTTTTTCTATTTCTTTTTCTATTTATTTAATTATTTTATTTACTTTTTTTCTAATTTTTATTTCTCTCTTTTCTTTTATTTTTTTCCAAATGTTTTTAATTTTTCACTTTTTTCTCATTTTATTTCATTTTTTTCATTACTTTTTGTTCATATATATTATTCTTTATCATATTTTTTTCATTGCTCCGCTCGTGCGCAAATTTCTGCCGACTACTCTCTTTCTCTTATCCTTCCATTCATCTGGAGGGGAGCCAAGGCCGTGCCATGCGTGCGATAGCTGAGCTATCGTACGTGACAGTACTATAGTAATACAAAAATTGCTTATTTGTTAATAAAAATATGAACATCAAAATGTTTAAAAAAATATAATTTGTCAAATATATAATTCAATCATCACTTTCAACCATGAAAACTATTGGTTTGTGGTAACTAAAATAGGATACGTACGCTTGTGGCTGTATTTTATCAAGATATCCACAAAAAACTGGATCATTATTTATAGTTAAGTTTAATTTTTCAAATAGAAACATGGTTACTGGCTCTGACTTTTTATCAGCAAAATTGATTTTAAAATCACCGGCTAAAATAAGTGGAAGTTTATCTAAATTTATGCCAAGTAATTGAGAACCTCCTTCAGTATACTCTAGTAGTGTTCTGTGAATTATATTAATTACTTCTTCAATTTTTTGATTAGGTGAAACATATATGGCTACTATGACTACTTTTTGACCATGTTCCATTGTACATATGGCTAAGCAAATGTATGCAATATTTGTTGTTCGAACATTTATATCATTGATATTTTCTAAAATCATATCCATATTTGGGGTAATAATATTCACTGTATTTATGATAGATCGCAACTCCTGCAGATCTCATATTTTTTGACGTTTAAAATGAACGATGCATTTGAATTGTAGGATGTCGATTTGTTGATTATTATCCACCCATGCTTCAGTTAACAATAAAACATTACATTTCGAAATAACTGTATCATTTAAATCAAGTAAATGTTTTCGTAGGCTGTGGACATTAAAACTGAAAATAGAAATACCTTTTTTATTAGAGATAAGGTTGTCAATCATTTGAGCTGTAGTCTGTAAAGAATTTAAAGCAAGTTTTTCAAATTCTTGTATTAAATCTTTAGTTAAAGCAGCTTGTCGACGATTGTGGTAAAATTTAAACTTAGTTGGATCCTCATCAGGTGTTACAATAAACAAACCTTCAATACTTGTTACGCGAGAAAGTGCAACGTAAACGAGTAATTTTGCGAATGTAATTTTTCATATTCATAAACAATTTGATTAAATGTTCCACCTTGTGATTTGTGAATTGTTATAGCACAAGCTGCTATCAAAGGAAAATGTTTTCGTTTAGCGGTAAATTTATTGTCTCTTGTTAAAGGAATATTAGATGTTCGCAATTCAATTGGTACAGCAGATCTATTCACTCCATTTTTTATAGCCCATGAAGCAGTTTTTTTTTCTGATTTTCTGTCCAATTTTATTGTTATCAGAGAATTCTAACCAAACTCGACAAGCAATATTGTCTTTGTCGAAATCTAAATGCACTAACTTTCTAACAGCACCGTTTGCTAAACCATCAGATACATCAGTGTTGAAAGTGATAAGATAATATTTATCTTTAACAAATGTAATTACATATGGTAAATTAGCTGTATCTATTACTGACATTTGGTGTAATTTTTGTCTAAAAGTAATTTCTTGTTCAGAATTTTTCAATCCAACAATTACATTATTAGCAGGAGAAATTATTTTATCTGCAGATTGTTGTAAGACTTTATTATTATAGTTATTAACATTTACATTTTTGAGATATAAACGAACTCCATCAAGGCACAATCTCTGAGCTTCAGTTTTTGTAAAAAATCTTGATTCAAGAATTGTAAGTTCAGCATTTTCTGATATTTCACCATTACCAGTTTTTGTTAATATAGAAGAAAACGCATTATTAGTTTATCTCATTACTTGAGTTAGATGGTAAAATTTCGATGTCCACCTTGAATAAGGCCCAACCATACGATTCCTAATTGATTTGTAAATCGGCGTTGATCTGACTGGTGGCAGTTGACGTAAATCACGAATAAAAATTACGTCAATATTTTCAAAATCATCTTTATGATTTCCAGTAATTTGTTTTAAGCACGTATCAATTTTAACCAAGAGTTTTGCACTGACCTTGCTTATTTCATCAATTATTAATACTTTAACATATTCAAAAAGACATCTGTATAATTGTAACATTTCCGATGATAACGGTAGTAAATTTGAAAGAGAAATTTTTAGAGCAGTGTGAATTGTTGTACCGTTAATTGCTACAGCAGCTTTACCAGTTAAAGCACAGGTTATGTAAGCATTGCAGTAACCATCGGTGTCAGCAAATCTGTTGTATAATTTGATAATAGATTTTATAACAACTGTTTTAGCACACCCAGCAGGACCTGTCAAAAATATTTGATAAGGTGACTGACTTTTTTTTAAAAGGTGATCAATAATGGTCACTAACAGTTCTTTTTGCTCTTTATTTGCAGTTCTCATTAAGTCGTAAAACTGTTGCCCATTAAATTTTCTCTTTTTTTTGCTATGACACCAAGTTTATTTAAAGATGCATGTTGCAAATCAGTGTTATCAGTACCTTGGGCATCACGCAGCAATCTTTCATATGGCTCAGAATCAAAAACAAGGTTTGTTTGATTTCGTAAATTTTCATCTTCGACAGTGTCTTCTCCATTTTCTCTATGCAATTGCTTACAAATTTCAAGAGTTTTTTGTATATCCAAATTCGATTTAAATTCTTTTCTGCGCTCTAAAATAAGATCCACATTGTCGTTATACATTTGAATAAATTTATTTCCCGCTAAAACATCATTCCCTTTCGCTTTTAAAAGGAATATGTAATAGTACCATTTCTCGCGCATAGTCATTAAAATGACCACACATATTATAGCTGTAGTACCTAATAACTTTAGGCTTCTGCCTTATAAAATATTCTCCTTTATTATTTAAATAATATTTAACAGCAAATTGTGCTAACGTAACGTTTTCGAGATTTTCAGGTCTTTTTTCGTATTTATCAAATACATTTTCTTTCCGTATATCGTCGCAATCGTCATCCATTTTTTCAAGTTCTTTCATAGTTTTTCTTATTCTCATACGTTCTGTCGGGTGAATAGTCGGTATAAAAACAGATGTCACAGATGATTTTGCCATTGGTTCGCGTAATAAGTACCAAGCAGCTTCTTGTGCTGATAAGTTCCGCAAAAGACAAATGTATGAGTGATGTACTTTATTGCAAACTCCATCTTTCTAGAATGGGTTATATATATGAGAGGCTTAATAAAGCAAAACGAACGTACGATAAAGTTTTAGATATATTTCGAGATTTTCCCACGCCTTTTATCCGAAACAAATTTAAAGATATACCAGAAAATATTTCTGATTTTTTTATACACATCGACAGAAATTAATATCATATCATTAATACTATAACTTTTCTTCAGTTCTTCAGTTTGACCTTAAAAACCAATGGAATTAAACTTAAATTCGATGAGATACCCAAATATCTAACAGGTGCTGACATTCCCGAGGAATATGATTTTGCTGCAAAAATTAGTGCATGGTCAGGCACATTAGAAAATTTTATTTAATCCGAAATAGATACTTACCAACATACGCTAAATGTTCTTGAATATATATTTTACTATGATTTATACAATCTTTTTCGTCGCCAAGACAGACAATATATCGAAAATCAGATAGATCCATTTGAAAGAAAAGTCAAAATACATTGGCTCAAAGAACACACTAAATTTCAAATAAATCAGAATGGTTCACTCATGACTATAGAAATAATAATACCGACATTTTTAGCCCGAAATTATAACATGTATAAAATACACCCTTACCTATGTATGATCAAAAATTGAATAAGACTTTTTTTACGGAAACCAAACCTTATATATCAGCTTATCTTAGCGAATATTCTTTATTAACAACCAAAGATCTACAAAATTGTATTACTACTCCCCAAAATCTTATTTGTAAGCATTCCTTTCCCGTTGTAAAGAAAGCAAGTTGCGAATCAGTTCTTTTAGCATTGCGATCTTTAAACTTCTCCAATCTGTGATGTGTTCACATTACTTATGTAACCATAATTATTATAAAAATATATATTTAATATTAAAATAAAATAAATTTACAAATATAAAAGAAAATAAGCAAAGCAGGTATACGCGTGAAAAGAGAGAAGAGAGGAAATATATATATATATATCTTCCTATATTATATAGTTGTAAGAGATGTATTCAGTCAGACCCCCCCCCCTTCAACCCCCTCATTGACATTTTGAAATATGAAGAAAAAAAGGAAAAATTTTGCACTTATCTCTTATAGTTAAGGAGTTCGGAAAAACTTTACGCCCCCCCTCATTTTTTTTCTCGTTGCTGTATAAACCCCCCTCAGCCCCCTTCACTTTCTAGATCCTAGGCACCGACTTAACCACCGAGCCATGCCTAACGAATTAAATATAAAGCTGGATAAAAATAAGAAAACAAAAAAAAAAACAAAAAAAAAAGTTATTATATTAAGATTATCTAACGCTTTTACTTACAAATAATAAATAAAATTCTGTAATAATAAATATATAAAAATAATAATAATAAAAATAAAATTAGCTATAGTTATTTAATCTTAAAAACCTCTTGCAGATGGCACTCCTCCCCACCATGTTAGTAGTTATATTGTTTAGCACAATGGATACGGCTTACGGATTATACGGGTACGATTGCGGGGGACAATTAAATAATGTAACTACGATATCTTTAGTAGATATAGGCGAATGCGACATAAGAAAGGAAGATGTAAAAACAGAACATATAAAGGTACAATTAGTACAGCTTGACGATTACAGAACGACGCATGTATACAAATGTTCAATTAAAATTACACGTTTTATAACCCACTGTAGCGGTTGGACAGGACACGTGTCGCGAGTAAAGACGGGAGAAATGTCTTATTATAAAGAAATTTCGAGAGACGAGAATCAGAACATGATTCAAACTAAACGTTATAGTTTGGGGAAAACTATTTTAGAAGAGTTAAGAGTTAATACTACCAATATGCGCGACATAGTATGGGCGGGTGAAGCAACCCATGATGCTGCTTGTTTAGGCAGTGGTTATTCGGATTATTATGGAAGTTGGGAAAATGTCGAGGTATCGGGTTGGGCAGAAATATTACTCAGTGAATATTACGCGGAAATACACCTTGAAACAAATAAAGTGAGGTTACACTCCGGAGTTAGCTGTAAATTTTCCGACACGATGTGTACCGATAGCGATGGCGCAAACGCCTTTTAGTTCCCTATACTGGAAGATTTTTGCAGACTCAGTAAATATTCCCTCGTATATCAAGGAGATGTTAAAATAGTAAAAGATCAGCACTCCGGAAGAATTTTCTATTCCATAAACGAAGGGGAAACCTTATTCTCTGGAAAAAGGAACCGCTTTCGATTTGTGGATACAAAGTATTCCGAACCGAGCATCCAAAATTATTTATGATAGAAAATCCCATGGATAACAGTTTTGGGCCTAAAGAGGCTAGAGCCACAGCTAATTTAAATCTTTTTGCATACGTAAATTCCAAGTTTGTTTTCGTAGAAAGATACATTACAGCTAGAGTTTCCGATATGTATATAGACATATTACAGCACCAATGTGAAATAGAAAAAAGAGTAATAGCAAATGCGTTATCTATCGCGACCATATCACCTTCCCAATTTGCATATTGTCTGATGAGAACGGAGGGATATTTAGGAGTAGTTACGGAAGAGGTAGTACACCTTATTCAGTGTGTAAAAGTTGTTATTCAAGAAAGACCTACAACTGACTGTTATACCGAGTTCTCTGTATATTGGAATAAACAAGAGTACTTATTGGCCCCAATAACCCGCATGTTAATTAAAACAGGAACAAAAATATTCTGCGACCAAAGGTTAGCTCCTATGTTTAAACTTACCGATAACCTATGGCTTAAAATGTTACCACAAATAGTTAAAGCAGACCCCCCTGAAATATTCCGTCCTCAAACAAAACCTACCTGGACTTATAATGCACCCGAAACCTTAGCTGTGGGTGGATGATATTCCGAAGAACAAACAAAGAAACTCCGCGATTTGATGCTCTTTTCCGCTGAAAAAGATAGCATCCTAGGTGATGTAGCATTAGGCACCTCTGGTCGGACGCCCAATCATGATAACTTAGACATCAGCAACCTCTTTACCCCGAAAACTTTTGAAAACTTCTTAGAGTCTATGTGCACTCGCGTTTGGGGAAAATTTATGTGGTTTGGCACTGCAAGTGCCGGAGTTTTGGGATTGTTCATGGCGCTAAAATTAGTCTAAATAATAATTGATACAATAATACATGGCTATACGATATATAGCTTATATGGCTTTTCAATACATATAATTGGCACCATCTGGACTTCGGTCACACACCTACTATTACACCTAGGTCTTTAAAAAGAAAGAAAGAAGACCTCTCAGAGTTCTAATCAACCACTTGAAGATATTAGAGACGTTCCGTACCGCCACCAACAAACTCCGGAAACCGAAGAAGAATCCCCACGAAAACCAATACCTACCCCTCGCGATACACAAAGCGCTATCGTTTAAACAACATCTAACACAAACATTTCTTTTCCGATTTGCCCCTCTAGATGAAGCAAATAATAACCTACCAGAAGAAAATGTACGAGGGAGGAGTTTGTCGGAGATGTTCACAACCTGGGAGACAACGAACAACGAAAAGAATAACTATAGTATATATCAATACTCCTGAATGTCACTGTGGAAGCTGCGGAAATCCGTTGGAGCCAAACAAAACGGAAACCAAAACAGTAAGAAGATCGTTAGAAGCTCTTCTTCATCCTGGGAAAAAATTCGTCAAATTAGAGATAACCATAACACCAACGAAGAACAAACGAAAGCGGGCTGTACAACTGTTAGGGTAATAAATAATAATCCTCGAGGACAAAAACGGGATTACAACGGTAGACTAATCAATCCAAATAAAGAAAACATCGATCCCAACCAAATAGCGGTACTCGAACCACAACTTGCAGACCAAATCATCGAAGAAGTTGTGAGGTATGCTGCAGCAATGCTTAGTAACCCAGCGGCTCCAATTGAAGAGGATGATGAACAGGAGAATGACAATTTTTTACAAGAAGCCTTCGGAGAAATATCAAATGAAAATCAATCGATTCCAACACTCCAGGATTTATATCGCGAGGTATTACACGCAATCCCAATTGAAAATTATGAAAATAAACAATAAACAAAAAAAAATGAAGAAAAATAAATTTTAAAATTATATATATACATGATAATAATATTTGTAAAGCTTTAGAGATAAACAAAAATAATAAATAAGAAAAAAATAAATAAAAAAAAGAGATACAAAAAAAAATAATAATAAAATTAATTAGGTAAAATTTTAGAAATACAAAAAAAAAAAAAAAAAATAATAATGTAACTTAGAAAATTTTAAAAATATTTTTTCCCAGTATAAACAAAAAATTTATAATATTTAAATTTATATTAATCTAACGATATTATTGTGCCATTCACTGTCAAAAGGAATTTTGCCCATGAAATTTAAAAATAAATAAATAAGCGATGTCATATATTTTTTTTTACATATACACCTCTTACACTACCTTATTCCTTGTTGAATGAAAAGAGAAAAACGATCTTGCCAAGACGATCTTCAGTCGATTAAAATCTTCAGAGTAGTTTAAAATAATTTACAATAATTTTATTTGAATAAAAGTCAGAAAATTTAAAAATATATACACAAAAAAATATATAATGTAATTTTTATCAGATTATGAATTTTATTTATATTTTTTTTACTTTTATTCATTTACAAATGTAAATTGTTGACAAAAAAATTTTTTTTCACAAATATTTTTCTTACATAAACTCTATAAATTTCATCCTTAAAATGTCAATACAAATCTTGTCTTTAATATTTTTTTTTCTTCATTGATGAGAAAAATCTTCAGGGACGAACAACTACTTCTGAAAATTAAATAAATAAACATTAATTAGTAAAAGAAACAATAAACAAAAAAAAAGGAAATAAATTATATACTCACCATTTAAATCATCCCAATCCTCGTTATCGGGATCCCATGGTGCGGGTTGAACAGCAATGTCCGCTAGCGATACGTTGTACAGCCAGGGAGTCTGCTCGCGATCTGGTCGCTCCTGCATCTCCCGGATTAAATCATTCCAAACCTCCATACCTAACAACAACGAAATTCAACAATAAAAAAAAAGAAAAGATAAAAATATAAAGGTAGTAAAAAGCATTCCAAAATCAAGCCTATTATTTATCCATTTCTAAATATAACAAATAAACAAAAAAAGAGAGAACGTTTAAAATCTAACAAAAAATATATACAAAAAGGGGGAGAATATATAATATACATAAATTTAACTCACCATTTTGAGGATCCAACACAGCAATATACCCCGTTGGGTCCAGCAGGACAGTTAGAGCACAATACGCCAGCAGTTGCGTTTTGATATAATGCTCATGGGCCGGACAGTAACTTAATTGGAATTTAAATTTATGGTACCGACGCATTCTTATTTCGGTAAAACAGATCACCGAATGTTCCATTCTTGAGCGGATGGCCGGAGAAACATCCCTCTTGATGTGGTAAATGCTTTTCACCTCGTGGTATTCCTTGCTATGAAAAGCGCAAAGGTTACCACGCTCGGCTAAGAGTTCATACTCCTAGTACGTATCTCCTAGGTCGGGCGTCATCCGTGCGACACAACGCTTAACGTCGTATTCCGCCATAAAAAAATGTCTCTCTATAAACGCATTGTAGCGCTTAGCCACCTCACTTCAACGCCGCTTGAACCGTAGTTCTCGTTGCCTCGCTGTAGACGGATCACCACAAATGCGGATAAAGAATAATAAAAAGCTAAATAGAAATCCGGCCATTATAATTTGAGTAATCGTTCTTTCCTTTTTTTTCTTTCACTTGCCAAACGTGTGCACTGCACTCAAACACGAACACTCGCGCACGGTATAAAAAAGATTGGTAAGACAGGACAACCCGAAGTTAACAGGTCAGAGGTAGAATCTGGACTGAGGAAACCTAGTCCTTCCCACGATTTTAGAAAATTCAAAAACTCCTTCCCCAATTGCCAAAACGACTAAGGATAACACCTTAGCGAAAATCCAGAGAAACTCACTCCCACCAAAAATTTTAAGAACGCCAACCCAACGACCAAAATGACCGGGGATAGAAACCCCTGGCGAAATTCCAAAATAAGTCCCCTCCCGTTCACATCTTAGAAAAATCTCCGTAAAGACGGTTGCATCTGTGTAAAGAAAACTCGCAGAGAAAACCTTAAGAAATCGATCTTTACCAATAATGTATTAATTTTCGAACTTTTATAAATCCGTAAGCGAACGGGTCGCTTCTTAAAAGGCAGGGGAGGTGTGATGTGTTCACATTATTGTGTAAACATAATTATTATGAAAGTAGAAAAGAGGAAATACGTATAATACATTTTCGTATACATGCAAAAACAGAAACAAGAAAACCAACAGATGTGTACGAAAATGTAGAAACAGAGAGAGAGAGAGAAGAGGGAAAGAGAGAGAAAACTGAAAATATATATACACAGATGAACACCAGTAAATGTGCACAAAATATGGAAAGAAAGAGAGATGTTAAAAGACACAGCTTAACGAAATTAAGAGAAGGAAAGAGAGAGAACGAGCAAAGCGTCTGGAATATAGAAAAAGAAGGAGAGAAAGAGACACCAAACCAAGCAAGGTCCGTAGAGGACCCCTGCGGGCCGGAACCCCTGCAAACCTAGATCTCCCCCTCTACTCAGGCTTCGGAGAAAAGCGAGCCAGTGCAGCTAGAGAAGTTAAGTGCATATAGAATAAATGGAGCCCTGTGGAAAATATAGAAGAAGAAGGGCCCATACGACTAACACTCGACTCCTACGCAATAGAAAAGCTAAAGGACCCAATCCAAAGGAGAAAGGGCACAACCCCCTCCTACTTGACTAAAAATTGTGTTAGCAGGTCTAAGACACTGTATAGTAATTGACCTATGGAAAAGAGGTATATACAAATCAAGTGTAAGGTAAAAAAAAGGAGAAAAGACACGATTGGAAGATGCAGCTAGAAGATACAATTATGGCTGCCAAAAAATCTAGAAAAACCAAGAGAGATAGAATGATCACTGCTAAAAAATAAGTGAAACAAGGAAAAATGAAGGGAAAGAAAAGCGGGCGAAAAGTCGCGCCAGGCTATAAATACTCCCGCCGTACGCCTTCGCGGCACACAGAAATCTGAAAAACTAGGACAGACCGATTATTAGACCTACATATCGGCTTGACCACACACTAGTCTGGAATCAAAGCTTAGCCTTTTTCCTTGATTTCACTCTCTTTGTCCCTGTACCGGACTAAAACGTAAAGTACAAGATTTTCAAGAGAGTCTCGCAACCTACTAGAGGGAGAAATCACGATCGACGTGGACGAAAACGAAAGCGCAACGGTAGACAAATCAATTTAAACCAAGAAAATATCCGCCCCAACCCAGTCGCAGTACTTGAACCACGACTGACAGATCAAGTCATCGAAGAAGTAGTAAGATACGCTGCAGAAATATCGAACAACCCAGCATCCGACGTAGAAGAAAATAATGAAGAAAACTATGAAAATTTCTTAGAGGCCTTCGAAGAAGTATCAAATGAAGATCTATCAATTCCGACATTACATGAATTATATCACGAAGTCTTACATGTAATCCCTATCGAAAATCACGAAAATATTCAATAAAAAAACAAAGAGGGGGGTATAAAAATAAAAATAAAAAAAAAAAGAAAGCAAAAAAAAAAAAAAAATAAAAACATAGATTTAATTTCGATTTAGAAAATATAAAAAAAAATGTTATCTTTTAAGTACAAATTTAAAAATTATTATAAATTACCATTACTAGCATAATATACCTTTAAAACAAAAAAAAAGAAAAGCAAAAATAAAACAATAATTTAAACTTAGAAAATCTTAAAATATATAAGATAAAGTTTAAAAATCCACCAATTATTTTAGGTAATAAAATTTAATTTAACACTTAATCTTTGTAAAAGGGGCTCTCCCTTGAATTTTCAAAAAAAAAAATTTTATTTATAAATAAATAATAAATAACAATAAATAAAAAAAAAAAAAAAAAAAATGATAAGATAAGTATGTCTTTTTTCTTCACCTTGTAAACGTAAATCCTATAATTTACCTTACTCCTTATTAAGTAGAAAAACAAAGAAATAGAAAAACCAATCTTGCCAAGTTAATCCAGTGAAATCTTCCATGTAGAAAAAATTTTTTTTTGCCAGGTTTTTTTCCAAAGTTGCATTCAGAAATTAAAATAATATTTTTGATTATTAATTATTATTAATTAAATTCTTTCACAAAATTTCAAGAAGTTTATATTAACAAAAAATTTCAATTAAACTTTTTATTTTTCCTTTACAAAATCATATATATATTTTTTTTTATTTTTGACAAAGTTGTAAAAATAATATTTTTTATTAATTTTTAATAAAATCTTGTGTTTATAATTTGGAATCTTCACTGATGCAAAAAGATGAACATCTTCAAGGACGAACAACTATTTCTAAAAATCAAATAAATAAATTTTAATTAATAAAAAAATTATCATATATATAAACCATAAAATATAAAACTTATTACTCACCATTTAAATTATTTAAATCATCCCAATTCTCGGGATCCCATGGTGCGGGTAGAACAGCAATGTCCGCAAGCGGCACATTGTATAGCCAGGGGGCCTGCTCGCGATCCGGTCGCTCCTGCATCTCCCGGATAAAAAAATAAAAATGATAAAAAGCATTCCCAAAATCAAGCCTATTATTTATTCGTTTCTAAATATACAAAAAAAGAGAACGTTTGAAATCTAACAAAAATATATATAAAAAAAAGAGGGAAATATATAATATACAATAAACTTAAATAAAACTCACCATTTTGAGGTTCCAACACAGTAATATATTCTGCTGGATCTAGGAGAACTGTCAGAGCACAGTACGGCAACAGCTGCGTCTCGATAAATAGCTCGTGGGCCGGACAATGGCTCAATTGAAACTTAAACTTGTGGTATTGCCGCATTTTTATTTCGGTAAAACAAAGTACTGAATGCTCCATTTGCGTGCGGATAGCAGAGGGGACATCTCGCCTAAGGTGATAAGTGGTTTTCACCTCATGGTACTGCTTACTGTGGAGTGCGCAAAAATTGCCACGCTCAGCTAAGCGATCGCACTCCCAGTATGTCACCCCTAGATCAGGCGACATCCGTACCGTACCGGACTTAACCTCGTATTCAGCCATAAAGAAATGTTTTGCTATAAACGCATTGTAGCGCTTGGCCACCTCGCTCCAACGCCGCTTAAACTGCAGTTCCCTTTGCCTCGCCGTGAACGGATCTCCGCAAAGGCGCACAACGAATAGTAGTATTACAAAAACAAATCCGGCCATTTTAAATTTTTTTTATTTTTTTTTTATTCGTATCTTTTTTTTTACTTTTCCCAAACACTGTCACACTACACTAAAGTATAATACTCGAATACTATGCGATATTAGCAAGGCAGGAAAACCCGAAGTTGCCAGGTCAGAGGTAGAGTCTGGACTGAGAAAACCTGGTCCTTCCCACGATTTTAGAAAATTCAAAAACTCCTTCCCCAATTGCCAAAGCGACTAAGGATAAATAAGCTGGGGAGACGTCCCTATTCAGGTGATAAACACTCTTTACCTCATGATATTCTTTACTGTGAAGAGTGCAAAAATTTTCTCTTTCCGCCAAGCGATCGCACCCCTAATATGTTTCTCCTAGATCGGGAGACATTCGTGCGACGCAATTTTTAACATCGTATTCTGACATCAGGAAATACTTTTCGATAAAAGTATTATATCGTTTTGCTATCTCGGTCCAATGCCGCTTGAACCGCAACTCCCGTTGCCTTACTGTGGAGGGACCTTCACAAGCGCACACGATGAACAATAAAAGGGTAAATACGAATCCAGCCATTGTAATAGATAGTTTATTCCTTTTTTTCTTTTCTTTCGACATATAATATTAAGTGTAATCAGTGTTATATATAATAATTATAAAATAATACCCTTATGTCAGTAGACCTTTTTCTGTGTGAGTACTCAAAACATACAGCATAAATAAAATATATATATATATATATATATATATATATATATATATATATATAAATGTATAAAAATTAAAAATATATATACAAATTTTTGGATTTAATAAAAAAATATATGTTGTTACGTATTTGAATAATACAAATATTTTATCAGTAGTCCTATGTCCATGTTGAGATATTATTACACGCCTGGCGTTAGACACGTTCACCGGAGATGAACGTTCTTCACGACCGTAGAGAAACGTGTTACGACCAGACTAAACTGCCACTTATACTGTCATACCTTCCTATCCCAACAGCACTTGCGATTTTTCCTTCCTTACCAACTGCTTTTTCCTTTTACCCCTTTCCACGCATTTTATGTTACTAAGTTATTCATCACAATCTGCGCATTGTCTTGAAGCATCCAAATATTTATTTCGCGATTTTGCGAGAAGGACTATTGATTAGGTCGATAGTATATAAGCAGGTAGATTGTAGTTTTGTATAGCCACTCCCTTTACAAATCTTATAGTGTTTGTATCGTAAAATGTACTTAGTCAAATTTTGCTTCTTCTTGATACTTGTATTTGTCGATAACTAATTAAAAATTATAATCGAAGTCTTATTTATAATTGAAATTATATTCAATATTAAAATAAATCACTAACTGTACAGCAGATTAACAATTTTTCATTTAATAAAACCTTTAAAACTAAAACCTTAAATTTCCTGCTGGAATCCAACTCATCACTTAAACCAACTTTACGTCTTTAGCACGTTGACCAACTGCTAGGTAAATATAGCGATCATATGTAAAGAACTGATTCCTAAAAATTAAATTCAAGAACAAGTCAATTTTCTTTACTTAAAAGCCTTTTTTGTGAAATAATCACGCTAAGTGATTTTCCTAAATTAAGGCAATTTGCTTGTTGATTAAAACTTGCTCTTTTATTTTGATTATTTATGAAGTTTTTCTAAAGACAATTGAAATTTAAACTAAAATAAATTGTTTTTTATTTTAATTTTTATTTGTAACGAGTTACGTCTTTGAGCCACAATATAACATAAATAAATATCTTAATTTGAGAAAATCTGTGAGATTTTATGCTTAAGTTAATAGCAGCAGTTAAAGCAATAATTGCATTAGATTTTTTATCAGATAGATTCGTTTATTTTTCTGTAATATTAAATGGATTATAAATGCATTTTATAATTCCAGTTCATTTTCATTTGAGCTTTTTATAATGTTCTTTTAGGGTTATATATTGTATTGGTGTTGGAAAAATATATGTTTCAGATCTTATCGACGCCTTTTACGAAGACTATTCCAAACAGACTTGTGTTACGAAGAAAAGTTCTTGTCAAAAAGTAAGACGAAGAACATTCCAAGTTGCTGCTGTTATTTATATTCATATTTTTATTTCAAGAATTTATAGGCAAAAGCTCTTTTATATAAAATAATGAGAGTGGTGACCTATTAATAGTGAGTGGCGCAACATATCACTATAATTTTTTTTATACAAATTAAATAAAGATAACTTATATTATTACATTATATAATGTTATGCGGGCAGGGTTACAATTAGCGAATGTTCATGTCGCAGATGAGTCAAATGTAGAATGTTCAAACAGTTGAATTCAAAACAATCGAAAGGCCAAAAAGTAGA
>JAPYZE010008812.1:0-11776 GCA_030522805.1 Leptomastidea abnormis
CTTGCTTGCTTGCTTGCTCGACAAGGAATGGAAAGGTAATTAAATTTTCGTTACGCGTTAAATTTTGAAAATTGCGTTTCAAAAGTTCTAACACTTTAGGCAAACTTTATTTTGCAATTATACATCGAATGGTATATTATTTTTTAAATATTTTATATTGACAATCGAATACATAATGCTAATTATATTATTGTTGGCCAATCGACGAGAAACCGATAATCATCAACTTTCTGTCGTGATAAGTTTTTTTTTTATATAAATCACAAGCAAATGGAGTTGCTTTATTATCGCTTTATTTTTCTATATGTTTCTATAATTTAACATAATAATTTGTACTAATATTTATTATGAAGTTATAATTGATGTCAATAATAAACAATTGGCAAATATATAATTATATAACTTTGTATTTAGTTTAATTTCACATAGTAAACGCAAGTCACAATAGTAATAATAACAACTCGTAAATTTGTTGACGTAAAAGCTCTGGGCTCACTGTTTTGCAAGTGTAGGTACCCCGAATACTTACTTAAGTATTTACAGTATTGATCTGTTGTTCAAGCGTCACTTGTAGTGAGCTTGATTACAAATTTATCTCTGAAGTAAAACATAAGTATGTATTGTTTACGATTCTAGTTAATAAAGAAAAAGAAACAATAACACCAAGAAAAGAATAAATAAATAGTTGAAGGAAAAGTGACAGCAGCAAATATGAAGACAATAACAGTGAGGTTCGGAGGATATATATATATATATATATATATATATATATATATATATATAAACGAATAAGAATCGTCAAACGAACATCAATGAAAACATTATATCATATTATATACGTATATAATTAAACAATACTCTTTGAATATATAAAGATACTCAAATTCAATATACAAATACAAAGTCGTGTGTAGAAAATGGAAATTCATTTTTTTTCTCGATTTCGTGTGTTTAATATTATTTTAATTAACTAAACTACACCAACATAATAGAAAAACAATATAACAATTACACACCAGCAGTTTAACAACAACACTTTACTCAAAAACTAGTTTTAAAAACAAGTAACATAATAATAATAATAATAATAATTATATACCGACAACAGCAAGATGTAACGTTTGAGTCAATGAAGGATCCAGGTTTTTCAAAATAAAAAAAAATCAGAGCAGAGCTTCGTAAGTCCGACGTACAAATTTAGCAGATCAATACCAATAAACAATTAAGTGATTATGATGGTCTTCAACAGGGAGACATACTGTATACGTATAAATACGATAACGGCAAGGAGAGAAAAGGGGAGAGGGGCGCCTGATAGGAAAATGTTAAAAAACTATCATATGAGTGTGGAAAAAGAAAGAGAAAAGCAGTGGATGTATATTATCAAGGGGTGGGGGGGGGGAGGGTCGCGAGCACGAATGAATGTAGCTGGTGATGAACAAAAGAAGCAGAAGCGCATTTATTTAATAGGATGGATAAAGAGAAGAGTGAAGAAAGAAAAGAGAGAAAGTAAAAGAGAAAGGGGGAAAGTGAAAAAGAGGTGGATAACGATAACGAGGCGGGAGGACAAGATATATAATATAAAAGTAAGTCAGCCAAGAAGTTCTCCCATATTTGATTGATTGCAATTGGCGCGACGAGGCAAATACATTAACGACTCGCGTCAAAACTTGTCATTCTCCGCACTTCACTCCAGTTGCCAAGTTCCGGATTACCAGATCAAGTTTGTCCCTTCCTTACTCTCTCCCTCTCTTTTTCTCTCTTAATCTTCTAGCTTTACCATAACCCACTCTCTCTTTTCTTTTTCACTCTTGGGCATGATTGCAGTTTCTCTATATTCAGCACACGCGAAAACATTCTCTTCTCAATCTCAGATATTTATAAATATGAATATAATTATAGTTTAAGTGCGAATTTATATACACATTCACATTTAGTGGATAGATAATTGATGACGAAGGCCATGTCAGGAGAAACAGGGGTTTCCAATGAAAGCGTATAAAGAAATAGAATATTAGCAGACGCATTCAGTTACGTAAAACGTAACAATCACGGAGAGAAAAAGTAAGAGAATTTACTGTGGGTACATGCCACAGTAATATTCCGTGAGAGTGTTCACGGTATATTTCTATAAACTCCCGAAAATTTCCTATACCGCCATCCATTTAATACCGTGGCGATGCTTCACAGCAAAAAGCTAAGGAGTCCACGGGACAATCCCGAGGGCCTCCTGGTTTTTCACGAGAACGCGAGCTATGCTGGCGTTCGAGCGGCAGGAGTGGGGATGAGAGAGACCGTCCCCGGCGTCCCCTTCCATCCCACGTAATACCAGACTGCTTGCTGCTGCTTCAAGTATGCACACAGCTCAGAGCTACTCTAACACTGATGCTTCTGTATATGAACATATATATATTTTTTTTTAATTTATTCTGGCCTGTAACGGCTACTTTAGCCCGGGCATGTCGACGGGCGGAGCTAAAGCTTCTCAATCTCTTTTTCTTTCCTTATTTTTCTCGATCTAAACCTCTTCTGAATTTTTTTCCCTTTTTCCTTTTTTTGTCCTAGAGTGCAAGAAACCGGAAAGCTCGGAATTGTTAACGAACAGATCTGAGCTTTTACTTCTGATTTTAAGTTTTCCTGGAGTTTTTAGGTCGTCGTTTAGAGTGGATATTTTATGGTATTAAGTTTTAAAAGCTTTTACAGACATGACGAAATTTTTGGAACTTATTAAGAGTAAAAAGATGAGGCTAAGAATTGGATAGAAGCTCGAAATCGATTGTTTTGGATCTAGACAAATATAACCGCCACTTCTCTGAAAAAGATAGAACAATTGAGCTTACATTAATGATTGATTTCAAGCGAAAAATTTTATAAGAAACATTATATTATAATTATTCAAATAGACTAAAGTGTTCGTACATTATAATTTTTTTTAAACGTGCGTTTGTTACAATCAATAATCCAACCATTAATTAATTCAAAAATAAACAATAATAATATTAATATTATGATCATTTCCGATTTCAAATCCATTCATAAGAATTATTTCAGCTGTAAAAAAATTGATGGATTGATAAGAAAAAGAAAACAAAGAAAATAAATCAAAGCGATGATGCGCATACAGAAAAGGTAAATAAAAGGCGGCGGCTCCTCCAGTGTCATTAATACAAGAGAGAGAAAGAGAGAGAGAGAGAGAGAGAGAGAGAGAGAGAGAGAGAGAGAAAGAGTGAGGACAAGGAAGTTGTAGTGCGAAAGTAATCGACAGTGGGTAAACCCGGAAGTATATCAGTAGATCCATGTAAGCTTTTCAAAACACAACGCAAAGCTTGTTGTTGTTGTTGTTGTTGTTGTTGTTGCCCACTCACGTACTCTTCTTGTTTTGCTTTTGGGGTAAGGTGAAGGAAAACCCGAGGCGTCATCAAGAATACATTTCCTAATCCCGAAGAAGAGCAGTAGGAAATAAATGATGGGAGAAAGGCCGGAAAAAATCGGGACAATCTGTCTCTTACGCGGCTTTATAACATCCTCGCACGAGTGGGCTGGCGGTGCGTGCAAAATTGGCTACCTGATTAATGAATGGCACTAGCCCTGCTGCTGCTGCTGCTGCTGCACGGATTCTGCTCGACGGCAACTTCCCGACAACTTTACGATGGAAGAAGGTTTAAGCTTGCAAAATATTCGCTAAGAGATAATAATAATAATGATAAAAAAAAAATGAAAAAAAATAAATAAAAAATTAAAAATGTCATACAAGTTGAAGATGAACGCATTGTACACTCGAATTTCGAAAAGAGGGAGAGAAAATGAACTGGGTAAGGTAAGGTTGGCGGACGGTTTTCAACAATCAAATTCATCATCTCGAATGCGTGCATGTAATATGTATACTGAGGTAGATTTGTGGATGATGAGAGCAGCCAGATAATAATGTAAGCGACGATGATGATAATGATGATGCTGAGAGTGAGAGAAGCCTTAGAACGAGTTAGATGTCATACAGAGGATTTAATTTAGGAGGGAGTAAGAGAAGGGTGATATATAAGATGGGGGATCAAGCAACATAAGCGAAAATGGTAACGAATGACACAAACATGTATGTATGTGTATATATATATATATATATATATATATATATATATATATATACACACACATATATATGTAGACAGATAGATAAGTAGATAGAGATAGATGAGAGAGAGAGAGAGAGAGAGAGAGAGAGAGCGAAATACAGATAGGCACATGACCAAGTTCTTTAATTCTGAAACAAAACACACGCGAGTCGTGCGTAAATTGTGATTACATACGTGTGCAATATACGCGGTTTCCAACAATTATCGCCACACTCAAGCTTTAACTTCAAACTTATCTCGCATTGCCAAATAATTCTAATGATTGAAATCAGCATTATTTATGCTCATCTACCTGCTCTTAAAATATCATTCATCAAATGTTTATTAATACTCGCGAGTACATGAAATAACGACTCGCTGTAGCCTAAAAATGAAAGAGCTCCAACCTTTTTTTTGACAGTTTTCTTTTTTTTTTTTATTTTGATAATTGTTTATTAGGTTTTGTGATTTTATTATTTTAGACAGTTTTGGCAAGTTAAAGAATTGTTTTTGAAAAGCTTTCAAAATTTATTGCAAATCAATTTTGTTGTAAGTCGATTCTTCATTCGATTATTGTTTTTTGTACACTATGAGTTTGTTTTTTCGATAAAGTTGTAATTTTGTAGATTTACGTTAAATGCATCGCTGGATCAAATTTAATATTAAACTTACTCGAAGGGCCAATTCAGCGAGTTACGTGTCAATAAACTAAATTTTATGCTAGGAAACTCGTAGCCTGCAAAGTTACAAACTGTGCAAAATTTTTTACTCAAATTCGCAATTTACTCTCGACTTTAAAGAAAAACTCGAAAGAATATAA
This sequence comes from Leptomastidea abnormis, assembly GCA_030522805.1. Taxonomy (NCBI): domain Eukaryota; kingdom Metazoa; phylum Arthropoda; class Insecta; order Hymenoptera; family Encyrtidae; genus Leptomastidea; species Leptomastidea abnormis. The sequence continues at coordinate 4,930 of JAPYZE010008812.1, forward strand.
GTAAAAAGAAAGAATAAAACTGCAACTCCAAGTAGATGTGTTCATTGCGTAAAATTTAACCAAATAGAAAATTGTATTGCAGTAAAAATCCACAAGTAAAAAGAAATTCGTGTATTAAAAACGATTCGCGATATTTTAAGGTCGGGTGATTCAAGTGCGCAGATAGACGACGGCGTGAAAGAAAATAGGCTCGCACATGTGTAATTATTCTCTTGTTGGTCAAAGAAAATATGCAATATTAATGACGCATCATTGTCACATGTTTCTTTGCACAGCAATAAAAATTGCAATTTTGCGCTCTTATGAATACTTGAAAAAAAAGTGAAAGAAAAAAAAATGACCTTTGCTGCGCCGTACGTCTTTAGGAAAATTTTATCAAAAGAATTATTTTTCTCATGTCTGATGCAGTAAAAAGCAGCGAAAAGCAGCAAAGAAATCCTCTTATCCTTTGACTTTCTGAATTTTTCTGCTTCATTGGTACGTCAGTGCACTTGTACATGTCACACACCTAACATCTCATTTAATATAATACATATGTATAAAATATATAGCTTTTCTCAATGTTCAACAGACAGATCAAACAGTATACAGCCAATAATATACTTATATGCTTTTTCCAATCACACATGTACTATTTATATATAAATGTATATAACGACATTCATATTTATACATATATATAATATACAATAAATATACGTTAATATATTAATTTACAATATCCAATAATATATTACTGATAATAATAATAATAATAATAATAGATAATAATAATAATAATAATAATAATAATAATAATAATAATAATAATAATAATAACAATAATAATAATAATAATAATAGATAATAATAGATAATAATGCGACGTCCAATATTCAATATTCATATATGTAGTTTTACAAGATACGTAAATTATATATAAATAAAATGGCATATATATTTATGCATGGTATACGAAAACAGTATACACAAAATGCAAGTTTTCCGAATAAAATGGATTTATATGTATATATTTATATACACTCACGCACTCACACGCATACATATACACCTACAGCGAGACACGCAGTCACATGCTCATGAATGCGATCATATGCCGCGAAGACAATATAATCGCACAACACAGACACACAAAGTTGTATAATAATTTTGACTATGCAGAATTACGTTTGCCTTTGTGGATCAAATCACTTGATCGATCAAAATAATCAAGTATATATGTTTGAGGAGCCATTACATTAAAGTCATTAAATTACAGTGAATACTGCAGCTGCTGCTGTTGTGTTATTATTATTATTATTATTATTATTATTATTATTATTATTATTATTATTAATATTTATATTACTATGATCATTACTCAACGCGATCGTAACAAATACGAAAGTTCAGAAATGCATGATTATACATTATATTAAGTCAAAATTATCGTACACATCGTATGCGAGCATATACCATACGAGTGTCCGTTGTATGGGCGGACGAATCTACGTAAACATACGTGGCTTCATATATATTGAATATACACAAACACTGCGTGCTATCATGTTTATACATATACATAAATATATAAATATAAATATATACATTTACATGTATACGTATAAATCATGTTATATATATGCTGAAGGCCTTGCTGGATGGATATTTGATGCACTCACCATGAAATAATCATCAATTTTGCTGATCGAGCGAAGAAAGATGTTGATGTTCACGTTAACCGGGCCACCTAACATCGTCGTCCGGAACAGAGCATATAACAGGATGAATTATATTATCGTGCAACCCCCCGGCAATGCAAAAATCATCATTACGGATTAATCAATTAATTAGACATTGTAACATTCTGTCATATACATATAGCCATTTGCTTATATTTCTTCGAAATATTATTTTCCTCTTTCTTCTTACTATTATTTTCATAGTATTTATTCCTTTATTCCTGTCATAATCACATTTCTTTTTATTTTTTTATTTTTTTGTTTCTTTCAATTCGTTGACAGCTTTTACGTAGCTTCATCTTATTGTTTTCTTTTTTTCTTTTTGTTTTTGTTGGAATTTGCTTAAGTATATGGACTGCACAGAATTTCGTGAATTTTGTTTCGATTATTCGTTAATGCGCCGTTATGTATTTACATTTAGTTTGGTAGTGTTTACTCGTTATCTGAGAGCAGAGTCAATTATTCATTTCCACATGTATTTTAGTACCCTTGGTTTTAATTGAATAGCCAAGTACTGTCGAGCTTAAGATTCGTGCATATGCTGCTCTTCACCCCTCTCCCCCCTCTAAAGACACCATAGAACTTCCTTAAGTTAAGCTTTAATTTGAGTTTATAAGCAATCAAAAATATCCATCAGAACCGAAGATACGCGGTGACAAAGCATGAAAAAAACATTAATTATTACAAATTTGTCACGTTTATTCATATTTTGTCAACCTGTAACTTTGGTTCTAAACATTATATTTGGTTGCTTAAAAAACAAAATCAAAACTAATTATGAGCACTTTAATGTCTTTTTTGAATCGTTCTTTTATCTTTTTTATAAAAAAAAAAAAAAAAAAAATAGGTAAAATAGTATGAAAAAACGTGATAAATTCATAATACAATTAATATGCGTTTTGATATTGTTTCATCTATAACTTTTGTTCTAAAATAGATAGAAAAACGATTCAAATTGAAAATTAAAGCTGATTACTAGCACTTTAATTTCCATTTTAAATTGTTTCTCTATCTATTTTAGAAAAAAAATTGTAGATGAAACAATGTGTTCAAAGTAACCCCATTTAGAAACACGTAAATTACAAGCTTGCTTTTGAAGTTGGAAATTCGCGGTTTATTGCATTCGGTTCTTGAGATCGATCCACAACGAACTCAATGGTAACTTATTTTTTCGCATCAAAATCCGAATTTCAACAGCAAAGTTACAGCAGCCCAAAATTTAGCTTAATTTTTAACACAAATTTCAAGAGCTTCGCAAAAAGCTTTTGTCCAAGCTCCAAGTTGACTTTGCTCAAAGAATCATCAAAAAATAATAGTCTAACTGCTAGAGGGTTTAAAAGAGAAAAAAACTCGGTGTTCAAAGTAGCCCCGTCGGTTTAATGTAACCCCTTTTCACGGTAGTAGCTCAAACGAAAACGAGCCCGCTTCATGGACGGAGGGTTAATTATTCACTCCGCTCAGCTGTGGAAATAATTTTACAAATCCGGGCGCGTATACACGCACAGGCGCTTTCGCGGAAGGATAGTTAGAGGGCGACTAGAGTAGTAGTATGTAGGTAGCTATATACATTATTGATTATCGTATAAAAGCAATGCACTGCTCGTTATCTCGCCCAGCCACTCCTCTCTCTCTCTCTCTCTCTCTCTCTTTCTCTCTCACACACACACACACACACACACACACACCCACACACACACACACACACCCACCCCCCCCCAAGCAGCGATGAGCAGGAGCATGAGAAAGAGAGAGAGAGAGAGAGAGAGAGAGAGAGAGATTAGCTTATTATTCGACTGGTACAACTTACTGTTACCCGGTAACGTCGCATCGTAGATCGTAAGTAGCACAAACTCTCCTTACTGTCTTTAAGTAAAAAAGAACCGGAAAATTTATGCTACGCAAACCCAACTTTTTCGCATGCATTCGCTTCCCCGCCCTCTCCTTTGCCTGATACCTCACTATTTCTATTATCAGGTACTATATCATTTTGCAAAAGTTTTTAATTCGTCAACGCTATGGGCTGTCTTGTATAGCTGCTGGACGACATACATTTCTTTGTTTGTGTCAATATCCATAATGTATGGTTGAGGACAGTATGGGGACTTTAGAAAAATCGAATGTCGTTGCTCGTACATATTTGCGTGCTCATAAATAACAAAAGAAACAGGGGACGGCAGGTGAGGGAGATCGGCGATGTGGAGAAATTTACGTGTGAAGGTATCGCTATAAAAGTGAAGCTTATTCACAGTCCGTTGAGTCTCGATAAGGAAAATGAGCTATAGCTATATACCGATGGCGGACGAAAGAGAGGAGGAGAAGGAGGAGGAACAAGAGGAGGCCGAGTTAGAGAGGCTAGACCAGAGCGTGCGACGCTGATGGAGGAACGCCCAACTGGACGAGCCCTGGAGGAAGCCAGGAGGAGCCCGAAGGATTCGCTGGGGAGCAAGGGATCGGGTGCGGGGGGAACGGGGGAAGAAGTGATGATGATAATACTAGTGATAGTGGTGGTGGTGATGGCAGCTGCGTGGGCGAATGCAGGTGTATAGTCGTATTCCCTGGCGTTATCGGTTGCGAGCATCGGCTCTGGGCCGTACAGTTTCCAGAGCCATCAGCCTTCTCCTTCCTTCCCCTGCCCTTTCCACCGTCACCCATCAGCTGGGCCTCCGGGAGTGATTGATAAGCGATGCCCAAACGCCCACATGATCCCCCTCAGCCCTGCGGCCTCAATCTTCCTTCTGCTCCTACTCCACCTCCTCTGCCTCCTCAACAAGCTCTGTCTGCATCTCGTTTGGTATACAACGTGCAGCGCGCAGCCGCAAGAGAGCGCTGACTTTTCGATGAAGCACATCAGGCGTCCTGGGAGTTATTGGTAAACAGGAGGAGGAGGAGGAGGAGGCCGGGATCTCGCGGTAATAATCATATCTAGAACCGATAAGATTCATAGCGTGGAGCAGCAGCAGCAGCAGGAGGAGAAAGAAGAGGAAGAGGAGGAGGAGGAGAGCTATGCTTGGTTGGTTGTGACTGTCGCGTCGTTGAAATATCGTAGAGTCGCGGTGGCATCATTGTTCGCGGCAAAACTCATTCCCGCCGCCGTTGCACCGAAAATAGGTGACGCAAGTCTGTCTTATCGTGCTTGCAATACTATACCTACTCAATTCAGGGAGATTGCGGGCTTGCTGCAGCTACAGCCTCGCGGGGACAAGTCCCGAGTTCCAAGCGCAAGAGAGAAAGAGCGCATTGTTTAGAAATGGCACGTACCTACACCGCGCTAGCATATATTATATTATAGATGAAGTAGCTGTATTACTGCCCTGCTCCTCCTCCTCCCAGCATACCCTATACCAGCAAGTGCAGCAGCAACAGCAGCCTTTTATATATATATATATATATATATATATATATAAAATACACACCTACACAAAAGCTGGGCGGAGAGCCTCGAAGAAGATAGCAGGGGTGGGTGCGCGGTTACATTACGATTACGAGGGCGTGTATTGAAACAAATCGATTATAGGAGGATGCGAGAGTCCCGACGAGACTGTGTGACAGATATCGGCTGCGCGCGCGCGTCGACAGCGCCGCCACCGTCGCGGGAAAGGTAGAGCTGCCCCTAGAGCAGCTTCCCTGGATATCTGCTCTGATGCTCTAGCTCTATATGTATATAGGGAGAGCAGCCCGATGGGCCAACCCCTCCCGTCCCGCTTCGCGAAGAAGGAGCGGATGTAACACAGGAGGGAACAAGAGCCAGTTGGAGACGGCAAAGGAGGGATAAGAAGTTACCAAGCTCGGCTCTCTGCATCTATAGGCCAATAGGCCGTCGTCATAGTCGTCGTCGTCGTCCGCCGGAAGTGATCGATCCCGGCGCACAGCTCGCATTGATAATTATCGTCGAACTCGCATCCTACTCTATATAGCTACTGTCTTCGCATATTCTATTTGGACAGCCACTATCGACTTTTCACAGCTAGACTCAAGAGCCACCGCAACCTCCATATCCGCTCCTCCTCCTCCTTGTTCTCGGCTCCTCTTCCTCCTGCCGTTCTTTTATAGGTAGGTATATGGCCTGTATCGAAAGCAGCCCCCCTTGCCGTATTACACAGTATACGTTTGGCTTTTCATCTTAAGGCCTTATCCCGTGCTTTTTTATTTTTGAAATCGGGATTTCAAGACTGTTAATGATTGCTAAGGACCACATTTCTGGGATATATCTATATGTGTAAATGTAGGTAAAAAGAATTAAAAACTAGATTTATGAAGGTGTAAAATGTAACAGGTATATAGACACGCGAGCCCGCGCGTATGTGTGTACGTGCATGCTAGCCAGTTAACAATGACTGATTTAAATTTTGAACAATAATTTTAGGCTACGGAGTTCTAAAAAAGATGAAGCGTATAAATATTTAGAATGCTTGTTTCATGTTTTGAGGGCTGTATTGATTGAACTGATAATTTCTATTTACAATTCAGACTTCAAATTGTCGAATGTTGATTTCTTCAAACCAATAGGCTAACAAATAATTAGAATAATAATAAAAATTATGCCTACACTAAGAATATATAATAATAATAATAATAATAATAATAATAATGATAATAATAATAATAATAATAATAATAATAATAATAATAATAATAATAATAATAATAATAATAAAATAATAATAATAATAATAATAATAATAATAATAATAATGATAATAATAATAATAATAATAATAATAATAATAATAATAACAATAATAATAATGATGATGATGATGATGATGATGATGATGATGATGATGATAATAATAATAATAATAAAAATAATAATAATAATCATAATAATGATAATGATAATAATAATAATCATAATAATCATAATGGCAATAACATGTAAATTTTAGATAGATTTATATCAGCTGCGTTAAAAGGAATTCGTCATTCATTAATGCGGGAAACTAGAAATTGAAAATTTTAAAACAGCAGAGACTTGTCATATTTTTCCTAAGACAGCGGAGACTTGTCATGTTTATCGTAAGACTTTTTTACGGAACGTATTCTTCGTAAGACAATTCTACTTATCATAGTTTTCGTACAAGGTGTCGATATATATATATATATATATATATATATATATATATATA
>JAPYZE010008820.1:0-11772 GCA_030522805.1 Leptomastidea abnormis
TTGCATGGATAATTGAGTGTATAGTATTGTAGTATACGACAAAGTATAGTATACGATAGGCTTTGGAACTTTGGATATGTTATGTGTGGATATACTACTTGTATGAATGGAATTTTTAATATCGGATTATATATTTATATCTTCCGGTTTTTATTTATTTTTTATTTCTTTGTGCTTTTTGTTGATTTACTATGGGATGTGTTAATTTTTTTTTTGCTTCCGTTAATTTTAACGGATTATGTGTACGTGTGTTGAAATTAAAAGTTTAGTTGGATATATGTTAAAAAGTACGTTGTTAGGAAGTATATCGTTATGACGTAGGTGATCTTGTAAAATTATGATGATGATGATGATGATGCTTTGTTTGATTGTATTTTATTATTGTGTTATTGATATAGAAAAAGTTGATAATTATTAATTTGCTTGAATATCAATTTTAATTAATTTTAACGATATAATGGTATATTTTTGGTACGTATTTTCATTTTTGGATATTTGAAATTAAGAGCTTTTCTGTAATCGAAAAATCTTTTATTATAAAGCTACACCTATAGCTATGTCATATTTATGTTTAATACTATTCGAATTTTCGATTAACGAATTACATAATAATCAAAAATATAAGAACATATAGGTATACCAACATTATACTTCGTGCCAGTACGTAATAAAATACAAAAAGATCAATGTTCATTCGCACTCTCACACATACATATACATATATATATATACCAACTTGACATCCCAACATTCATCAAGTTTTCACACCTACACACATACCATATTACCTTTTCCTCCCTTCTATACTATATATTCCCTCAGTAACGTGTACAATCCCAAAATTGCTTTGTGCGTATATACCAGCAATGCATATACATGTGTACACGCAAGCACGCACGTAACAATTAATTAAGCCACACACGCTACGCTTACATACATATATATATACATGTCACAAAGTCTATCAAACATCACGTAGTATATGTATACACGTCAGTTCTTAACAATTATTACTCAAATAAATAACGAATGTCTACCTATACACGAGTTTAGACCAGTAAACAGAATTAACTATATTATATATAGAACATATTTACAAGAGAGAAAGGAAAGTGCTACATAGCATTATTAACAAGCTGAACTTCCTCACGACAAAACTGAAATTTCTCATCACGACTTCTATGCACATATATATGTATATATAACTCGTCTACGAACTGGTGTGACAATTCTACATATTATATACATATGCGAAAATTTACAATATAGTAACACACATGAGAAACGTGTACCGCCAGTAACTTCTCTTACAAACCAGTGAAACTACCTTGTGATTGTGATAATAACGAGCTTCTCTCTCTCTCTCTATCTCTATCTCTATCTCTATCTCTTGTATATAACAGTTCATGTAGTCCGAAAATGTCTCATACAGATTTTGGTCTATATCTTAATTCTAAAATTTCATGCTTGATGTCTCAAGAAAGCTTAGAATATACTATCATATGAGAAGCTTGATTTAAAAAAAAAAAATAGAAAAAAGAAATAGTTGACAGTAAACACTAGGCTGTATCAATTTCAAACACCAGTAAGCTAAAGCTCAAAAAGTAACAATAAACGACCTCTTACATATATATAACACGAAAGATCATATTCCTTCGTATAACTATATATTTCTCAAGAGCATAAGGGAAGAGTAAGAGAAGACACGTAGTCACTGGGTAAAGTTCTTGGGTATAAGAGTAGAAAGAGGAAGAGACCTGTCATGAGCAGTTTCGCGCTTACAGTCACTCTCTCTATCCCTCAACATATATATGCTTTGCACGTACACACGAGTCACAAAGAGCTTGCAGGTGTATATGGTATATATATAAGCTTTAAAGATGTATAGGTGTATATAAGTATATATGGGAAACGATATGCTTGTATAAAAGCTAGTTCAAAGGACTTACATATATATGTGTATAGACTAGGTGAAATTTCGCGAAAAAAGTTGTAGATAGTAGTAAGTCCTGCGGGTGGTTCTACAGAGCGTGACGTATACGACGTCGTGGCTTTTTAAGCTTTGTAAAAGAGCTTGCAGACACTGAGAAGATTCGCGTATACCCTTACCGTTTGAAATCGATATTTTGAGATTTTAGTAAGGTTGGCAAGGTTGGAAGAATTTTTTTTGTGTAAAGGAAAAGATGGTTTTATACTGTGTGCTGTAGTTGACAAGCGCGTTTTTAAAGATGTATAGTGTATGGTATGAAAGTGATGTTATAATGAAAACTTTTTAATAGGTTCATGGTAGGTTGCTACCTAATATACCGCTGTATATATATGAAAGATATGACTTTAAAATCGAAAAAGTTGCTGGGAAATAAATATAATGAAATTGTTAATGAGAAATAAAGTATTTTATACATATAGTTGTCTGACGATGTAGATAACCGACGTTAATAAATTAATAATACATTAACAACAATGCAATTATTTAAAACGTCAAAAAACTAAAAATTACTTTAATTTAACTATACAAATCAAAACGACTATCTATATACCAAAATACAGAACCAAAACCTTGAAAAAAAAAATTTTATTTTACCAAACATAAACATCCAGATACAGAAGATCTCTTAACAAGACTACCCACAATTTTTCGACAACCACAGCATTCGCGAACTTATCCCTTTCCTTTTCTTTTCCGGAAATTTTTCAAAGCTGTCTTGTGCCGTCCGACAGCTGCCGCAGCAACTTTCTCGTAGAAGTGTAAAGTGCAGGCATACTCTCTTCTTCTCTTCTTCTCTCTCTCTCTTTCTATATCTTACCCATCTCTTAGACTTTCGCTCGTTGAAAAACTTGGGATGAAAACTTAGTCCAGAGAACGACGACGTGCCGACGCAAATTTCGGCGCGTGTCTAGCCAAGTAGAACCGCTTCTGGCGCCTACTACTACTACTACTACTACTATTACTACTAAGCTTGAGTTTCTTGAAGCTTGAGAGAAGGTAAAGGAGATGCGAGATGAGTTTATGCGCTCGTTAGCGCTGATAAACGTCTGCTCAATCGGTGAAATTAGTCGGAGTTTGATAGGCTTTTCGGCTGTATGTAGGTAGGTATGTATGTATGTCTGCAGATGTTTCAGCATCACGTCAAAGATATTTCGTTATATTATGCTCTCTGATTTTATCAATTGAAATTGATTATAATTGGGATAACGAGAGATATATATAATTTATGATATCTTGTGATGAATATCGATTATTTTGCTTGTTATTTAGTTTTGTTTAGTTAGTTTGAAAAAACTTTGGATATATATATTTTAGAAGTCGATAATGAGAAACAAGTATAGTATATAAGAGTATCTTGTGTGTTCGACAAGTTTTTTAAAACTGCTGCACTACTAAACGCGAAAATAATATGTATCGTAACGTGTTTAAGTTTAAAACTATTAAAAAGAAATTTCTTTTTTTCTATCGAGAAATAGATGTTTTTTTAAAAACGTTTGCAGTATGTGAATTTTATTAAGCCATACGCAAAACACTAAAAATGATACGAAAATTAGTTTTCGATTTTGTCGAAAATAAATCTAAAATTAAATAATAAGCAGTCCATATAACCAGTAGTATGAAAAAATTATTTTCGACAGCATCGAAAATGATTTTTTTATATCAAATACTTGTAAATTTTTTGTGACCAGTAGTAATTTTATATTTTGCCATTTTGACACTCTGTTGAGCATATTTTTGCATGTAAAATCTTACGTCTGACAGACACCGCCAGGAATCGAACCCACGACGCGTTGATTACAAAACCAGCGTATCGCCGACTGAGTCATTACAGATTCGTGACCAGTAGTATATATAAATTCATTTTTGACAGCATCGAAAATGAACTTAAATAAAATCATATGTATTCGATATTACAGATAATGATAGTAAAATTCATTTTTGATTTTGTCGAAAATAAATCTAAAATTAAAACATAAGCAGTCCATATGACCAGTAGTATAAAAAATTATTTTCGACAGCATCGAAAATGAATCTTTAATAAAAATATATGTATTCTATATGACTAATAATTATTTTAAAATTCTTTTTGAATTTGTCGAAAATGAATCCAAAATTAAAACATATGCAACTTATATGGCAAGTAGTATAAAAATCCATTTTTGACAGCATCGAAAGTAAATCCTTTTTATAAATACATGTATTTCATAAGACTTATATTCATATAAAAATTTATTTTTAATGTAAATTTGAAAACGAAAACAATCCACTTTGTTTGGTGAATTCGAATGATAGGAACATATTTTATTGATGATTTAGTAAATTCAGAAATACTCTTATACGCATTGAAAAAAGTGGAGCCACGAAAAAAATCCTCCAAGTTAATAGCTTGTTTTGATTCCTTACATCATAAAACGTATTTTCAACACAACTTTTAAAAAAAAATATTTTTTTGACGATCGCAAGACTTCCTCTTCGAGGAAGCAATTCACATCATTATTTTTCATCACAAGCACACGTCATTTCAAACATATAATACACCAAAAATTAGATTTTCAAAGCTAATTTATTATACGCATATATTCCCTCTTTATACATCTCACATAACATATTCCCCTTTTCCTCCTTCAACCCTGCACGTAATTTCACATAAACAAAACGACATTAATTTAGCAAAGCCTTCTCTCCCTCTTTATCTCTCTCGTTTGCAAAATTTTCCATTATTATCAACTTATATACGTCGCACGACGACGACGACAACGACAACGTCGCAGCAGCAGCAGCAGCAACGTCGACGACGACGAGGGAATTACCGCTCATCAAATTACAATTACGAGCACACGTGTGGACGTGTATGTATGTATGTATGTATGCATGCATACACTTATGCACACAAATTTTCGGGGGAAGGGGAGGGAAATAGAGGTGTGGTATGTACTAATTTCGAGGCATACACGTGAGCTTACACGTGCGTGCGTGGGTGAATGCGTGCACGATCAAGCTTCGCATAACCTCCCCTTTCCCCTTTCTCTCTTTCTCCCCAAAGACACTGGTTAATCAACGCTAAACCCAAATTGACGGGGGTGGGTGGGTTTTAAAGTTATAAAGTTGAAATATTTTTGATGATTATTAACGTTTTTTTTGTGTTTTAATAAAATTTTCTATTATTGATATTTTGAGGATTTTATTTTTTACAAGAGTTTTTAGGGGTTACAAGTTGTTAAAAATTTTAATATGTTAATTAAGAGATTTGATCGTCACGTGAGCAAGATTATATAAATCGATTAAACGACGTATCCTATAATATTCCTTGAATCATTAAAAATGTTTAATAAAGCTTTATAGTCGCAAGCTCTACTATCACATAAACTTGATCATCAAAGCACATAATCCTCTATATTTCATCCTTTTTTATCAATACTTTTCTTCCAATATTCACATATCTCTTAAATATGACATATTCTCATATCCATTTCCATTCACTTTTCCAAAAAAAGTATATATTCAGACTAAAACGACTAAACTACAAATACACTACACTATACACTAAGCAATCGCCTGTTTATCCTCTATCAAACTAATCTATGAAACATATATGCCAGGTCTCAAATGAAAGTTCAACAAAAAAATTTGAAACATTCGTGTAGAATCATACATACAGACATACATACATGTATATATAGATAGTCTCATGAGGCCCACAACTCTATTTAACTCACCGACAAATTGCCCATTCCCTTCAACTCTTCTCCTACCATAGGTTTACTACACCCATACATACCCATACACATACATATATAGATCGTTCAAGCACATTTTTCTCGCGCCACGTGTACGAGGGCGTAAACGAGCTTGCAGTTGCATTGCCTTTCCCAACTCCCTCGACGGATAGTATAGTGAACTTCCTCTAAGCGCCGGAAGGCTAACGGCAGTAACGGCTCACACACACACACACACACCTATACTATATATAGTAAGGCCAATTATGCAGACTCCATCCTTCTCGCTATACAATAGTATATACTATATAGTGCAAGCTTGGAGTTCCAACTGGATTTTTGCAATGCATCGAATGCCCAGGGTTTCGTAAAGGAGGCGGATATATATATATACATATCGACACGCTAATGAGATAGCTAGATTTAAAGCTCTATCTCTCTTTTAAACCCTCTCTCTACCAAACAGAAAGCTAGTAGTGGTTTAATTAAAACTTGGTAGCTACAAACGTATGTGTATGTGGTTCTCTGTTTCGTCTTTTGGGGGCTATACGACGAATCGACGCTACGTTGCATCGTACATGTGGGAGAAGAAGTTCTTGTTAATTAAGAATCGATATACCTGTATGTGCTGAAAGATTTAATGTATATATGTATTTCTGTAGGCCTGATTTTTTTGGGAGATTGATTTTTTTAAGTTTTGTGATAACTGAATATTTTGTTTGTATGAGGATTAATTAAAATGATGTATCGACTATGCGATATTTTTTTTTTTTTTACATTGTATTTGGAATATTATAGGTAATATAATCCTTTGTTATTAACATTGTTATTTTTATTCATTTAAAATAATAGATATTTTTTGTGCTTTGAAGCTCGTTATTTCAATGTTTTATAAGCAAATTGTAAATCAAGTTGTAATTGCGTAAATTTTCAAAAACTTTCCCTTTACCCCTTTTTTTCTCTACCGTCATCATCATCATTACGAGCTTTCAACCAAACTTTCTAAATTGGAAAACGACTCGGACAGACACGAGGTACGTGATAATCAAGCTTTTGAATACGAAAAATCGTCATAATCGAGCTGTAAATTGTAGTAAAGGACGAAATGCTAGTGTGAGCTTAACCAAGTTAGAATCTATTTGGCAATTTGTAACATAACGTCGTCATCCTTATAGCTTTCCCTTTCTCTCCCTCTTAACTTAAAGTTTGCAAATCATAATGGAAACGTACGCGTATTCATAGAAAAGATAAAAATTTTAATTTAACATTCATTACGTCTGGGCATAACGAGATTATCATGTTTCATCCTCGAGCTTGCAAGCTCTGGAGTTAGAATGTCACATTTGAGCAACTATACCTGAAACTCTGTTGTCCTACGTATATATACATAGCTTCTGAATTGTCCATTCTTTAATTTGAACTTTAAAGGCTTATATGTGACGATATATAACATTTCAGAGAATATTGTAAAGTGTTTCGAAGCGAAAGCTCAGTTTGACAATTAACTTGGTAGTTAGATCTTTTTTTCTTTTTCTCCTTATTTTAAAGGGTGCCAAGAGGTCGACTACTTAATTGCCTTGGGTATGAAAGAACGAGTCATATATTTTTTCATTATTTCTACCTTCGCGTTTTGCTTTAAAGCTAAGTGCGCTACGGAGGATGTGGAAAGATTTTTTTCTTTTTTTTTTGGTACGTGCATTTACATTTTTATATCTACGTCGTCTTTGTGAGCTTTTGTAAATTACTGGCCAGTCAGATGACGATGCTTTCTCATAACAAGTATTATGAGGATTTTGTGGTAGAAATTGTAGTAACGTTATAAGGCGTGTGTTATATAAATGAAAGAGGATATGAAATGAAAATGTAAAATTCTTTTGATTACTAATAATGTAATTTTACTGTTGATGCTGGCTACTATATATTATTGAAATTTTTATTTTATTTTTCTTCTCTTTATACTTTGGTTGAATAATTGTATGAATGCATACGACGTATAAATCTTCCTTTTGATAAAAGCGCTGAGGTCGTAAGTTTTAATCCAAAGGATCCTGGGCGTTACTACTTTTTCAAAGAAAATTCAGAATTAAATTTGAAAAATTTATCCATCCTTAAAAAAAAAAAAGAAAAGCTTATTGGATTCAAAAGTGTGCGCGTCTTTTTACTTGGAAAAATCTTTTCATTTACGCAAAATGAAAATTGACTATCATTCGTTTGCTAACGAAAAGCGAAGTAACATAAATCACTTTCTTTTTATTTCTTATAAAAAACTACAGCATTGAAAAAATTCAGTTGCCTTTGATAATTAAAAAAATTGAATATTTAATCCTTCTTTTCACAAATCAAAAAAAGAAAAAATCTAAGAAAATGTGTATCCTCTTCCTCTTTTATATCTAAAAAAAAGCTCTTTCCTCATTACATCTCACACCTCACCTAATACATCTCTCACACCTGTAATTCCTACTCTCTTCCATCACCATGACACAAAACAAACCATCAAAAGAAAAAAAAAGCTCAAGGCAATTACAAAACTTTATCCGACTTTTCTCCACACCATACGTTCCACCCAGAGAATCTCAAGATTGATCGGTCTCTAACCATAGAAAAATTCAAAAAAGGATTTTACACCACAGTGCCTACCTCGTAAAACTAAAAAAAACACGTAAGCTTGTTTTTTTTGTTGATACAACGAAAAGTCGCAAAGTCAGCAAAACGACACTAGATCATAGAACAAAAAAAAAAAAGAAAAGAAAATTGTTGGCATCCTTGTGGATGAGTGTTATAAACGTGGTAGTTGGATCGTTAGTACTTTGTCTGGCTAACGGAATTCTCTGTAAATAAACGGTCGGATAGCGCGTAATTAACGTTTAGCCGCAGGCTATAGTAGTGTACGTATATATGTGTATGTGGTTTGATGCTTAATCGGCCATATTGTGTTTCACATTGCTTTATCCTATTTCTTTCTTTCTTTATTTCTTTTTCTCTCTAAATCGTCCCCTAGAGTCAAGTGTCAAACAGCTTGATCACTAAATTCTAATTTAACCTATATACTTTGATACCTGTAGCTTTGATCGTTTAATTTGTTTATCAAAGCTTTTTACAATTCAAACGAATTAACGAGCTTTCGTGTAAATTACGAATTTGAAAAAGTGTGCATTTAAATTTAGTCTTATTCAAGAGTTTAAGTAAAGTAAACGTCAAGTAAAAGTAGTATCAATAGTTTTATTTTAATTCTTCTTCCTTTTCCGTTTACTTTACTCCCGTCCACTAGAAGAGCTTCCTCGAGCAGTAGTTTCTCACTGACACTTGTACCTGTAGTAGAAAACTCGTACTACATATACCGCACTGCTGCATCCTCGCGAACATACACTTCTCTAGCTTGATCTCGCTTTCAACATCGGCCCTCCCCTTCCTCTTATCCACATTCACCTCAGCGTAGCACGATCGTACTTGGCTCTTTTGTCGTTCGAGTATATATACATATAGAGAGAAGCAGCAAGCTTTCTCTCTCTCTCTCTCTCACTCTCGTGATGCAAGCTGCGGTTAAAGCTCGGTTGCCGGTAGTTGCAAAATTAACGCGCATTGTACGCGAGAATTAGACGACGCTATATCGTGTTGCTAGAGAGAGAAAGAGAGCTGCCCAATCTGCGCTTGAAGCTGTGTGAAACTCGTTATACATCCCCCTCAGGCTTACTCTCTCTCTCTCTCTCTCTCTCTCTCTCACTCTCTTTCTCTCACTCTCACTCTAATACTCGTGGCTTTTGACGACGCTTTTTGGTATGGAGTAGGAAATGACCGGTAGCCAGGATAAATGCTCTTTGGAATTGAAGCGGTGGTGGGATCTGCTTGATGGGATTGTGGATGTTGATGAGGATAAAATTAAAATGCGAAAAGATGTTGTTTTATTTTTTTGGAGGATTTTTAGGGAGATGGAGGAAGTTTATTTTTTTTTTGGGTGAATAATGTGTTTCTAGGGTTTTTTTAAAATTATTCGAGGAAGTTTGGATTTTTTGGGTTACTGTTGGAATTTAAAAAATGAAAATGGTTTAGAGGTAGGTATTTGGTGGTGAGATTTTTATGAGAATATGTAGGGATTGGTCGTGAAGACATAGTGCTTTTATAGTCGATGTGTGGTTCAGATAGTAGTATCTGAAAAATGTCGGTAGATATACGTGAAAATTTAGGATTCTCTGCTATAAAAATTGCATTTTCTACTATCAACACGATGATATTCCAACAGGACTCGAAACAGCACTATAGAAGAAGAATAAAAGAAAAAAAAAGAATGGTGTGACTTGAAGCGATGCGTCGCAATGCGCATACTGATAAATCAAAGAAAGCGTCTGATCGGTTCCGTCTGTTACCACTTGCTACGTATACTATACTCGTATATACAACGTATATATGCAAGTCGCTCGATATAATACTTGGACTTTATCGACTCACTATTTTTCTCTTCTCTGAGTTTTACTTATTTTTATTTTTTCTTTTCTTTTTTCCTTGTCTGACTGAATTTGCGGCCCTGGCAATTTTCATTTAAGATTCATGTTTTCCACAATCTATTTCAATATGGTAATGAGAAAAGGTCGAGCTTCATACATCCAGCTGTGCTTTTACTTTTACCTCGAGGTGGTAAAGAAAACATTGCTAATAAATAGCGGAAAATATAGTGTAAGAAAAAAACAAAAAAAAAACTGAAATAGATTTTGCTTTAGTGCAACATTTATTTTTGTTAGCAGTTGGCTGTCAAAGTTTTTCAAATTTTTACTTGAAAAATATGAAAAAGGTAAATCATTCAATTAGAGAGAAGATTAACAGACTACTTACAACCTTTAGTAGAAGAAACGACTTTTTGAAAGTAATAATTCTTAAAAATTTTAACCAAGTGCGGTTGCGTAATACTTTATTAAATTTTTTTAAAAAATAATGTACTAATTCATCAATATTGTGAAAACTTATAAAATTAAATAAAATTTCGTACATTTTAAACTAAAGCAAAAACTTGTTTTAAAAAAAAAATCACAAATCTCACAAAAAAATTATACAATTCACCACCCATTCATACCAAATTGCACAAATTCAAAAAGACTAACGACCCACATCACAAATCTAACTTTCTCCCTACACTTTTCTTTTACTTCATCTTTCTTATCCCTCCCTCCACACTAATGTTCTTCCTCAAACTACCATCACCTATTTTCCACCATATAAAAAAAAATCCTTCACACTACAACCGTACCACCTCTAAGAACTTTATTACACTCATCGAAACGCATTAACACGCTCGGAGCTTGCAACAACAACAAAAAAAAAGCTCAGAGCAATAAAAGCTCTCTTACTCTCGCAATGCAGTATACATACCTATAGCACAAAAAACTAGTCTTATAGTATAGAGTAAAGCGTCACGTCCGATTAGCAGTGTACATCTCCTATATATATAGTTTCAACTCGTAACAGCAGCAGTAGCAGTAGCAGCAGGAGCGCTCGGTCGCACTTCGCGTTTTAACACTTTATGGCTCGCCACTGTGCCGTCACTACGGGGTCGAGCAAAAACCGGGCGCCGGAGATAAGACCCAAGAAGAGGGAGGGAAAAAGGAGAGAAATGTCCGACGGAAATGTCCGGTAGCGCGTAAGTCAGCCACAAGAGAATGTGGTATATAGAAGGAGGAGAAGGTAAGGTAAAGAAGAAAAATTCCAGAATATGCTAAAGCTGAGTTGACGGAAAAATTTTGTTTTTTTTTTGCATGTGCTTGCAATGCACGCGCCCTTTTTTATATACATCGATATAGGAATAGCTTCTATATACACTCAATACAAATTCAGAGGGCTGCACTTTGTTATTTTTCAGCAAACCATGCATCTGGAGAGAGAAAATCGCAGATTCAGCTTAACATATAATATAAAGAATAGTATGTGCAGATATTTTTCGGACTCTTGGCGCCTTCCGCTTTTTTTTCTATTATAATATATATATATATATATATATATATATATATATATATATATATATATATATTTGCGTGCGGGTGAGTAAGAAAAGAGAGCAGGCAGAACAGAGCGACGGACGAC
>JAPYZE010008822.1:0-12922 GCA_030522805.1 Leptomastidea abnormis
TATATATATATATACATATATATATATATATATATATACACAGTGTCTGTTCAACGAGCTGTATCCAATCCTTTACCCCTGCTGCTGCTACATAATATATAATAAGGCTATACCTCTGAGGCACTGTATACTACCAAATAAGTATAGAAGCCATCCGCATAAAAGAACAGCGCGCTTATACGCGTATACGCGGACCAGGAAGCACATACCTTTATACAATAATGACATTATTCCGAGCGGCCAGGCAAGCCGTTTAGTGCAACTCTTTAAAGGTCCTCTATGCGGCGGCTTATTCAGAATGAGTTAGAGGAGGTATATATATAATTGCAAAGGCCAATGAGAATATTGGTAAGCTGCTGCTGCTGCTGCTGTTATACTGCTACTGCTTGTGGCTTTCTGAATATGCGGTTCTACGGCTGTCTTACTGTATGCATTAATAAGTAGCATAGCGATGCCGGCTAGATCTTAGAACACACGCACACACACAAAAATACGTATATAGCAGAGAAGACCGTCATCATTTTTGGGGTTTTGGAAAATCCTCCTCCTCTTCGGTATAGGTCTAATTACAATAAATATTTAGCCAGCCGGAGCTGCGGGGCTAGCTCTCTTTCTCGGGCTGTACTATGCTAACCCTTCTCCAAAATCAGCCACGCGAACATAAGACTTTGAGGCTGCTTTTACGCTCTTGCAACGCATAAGTAGCATGCTGTGGATATACGGTTGTCGTTGCCGTCGCGCGTCGCAAATTCGATAATACGCTGCTAGGTATATAGTTATATATATATATATATATATATATATATATATATATATATATATACAAGTGAGAGACAATGTTCTTTTCTCTAACCAGTGAGAGACAATGTTCTTTTCTCTATCTTTTTTTTTCAACTTCTAAAATAGCATTATTTTCCTCCTTTCGTTTCTTTTTGCTACCTATAACTATATAATACTCGTGCTTTCTTGCAAATCCGATTGCCATGCAGTTGAGCGCAGCTTGTTTGGTATACTCATCTCTGTAGACTACTGGCACGCGCTTCATCTATATAATAAGCGCTTTTCAACTCTCACCCCTTTTCTTTTCTTTTCTTTTCTTTCTTTCCGCTGTCTCATTGTATATATATATATATTTTCGGTCAAGCTCATAAATATTTTTCCTAATATTTTGTAAAACAGAAAGAAAAAAAAGAGGCACGTGCTTCAATGAATCTAGTGTTGGTATGTATATATACCGATTTATGCATGCATGAATGCGAGCGTCGGTAAATTTCTTTGACGAATATTAGTAATAAGTACCTATATGTAGAGAAAGAGGTTTTTTTTTACAAAAACGGTCTATTATCGATTGCCTCAAATTAGCCGCTACTTTGAGCTGTAGTAGGTACAATGTATTTTGTTGAATAATTTATAAAAGAAACATTGAACAACAAAGCTGGACTTATTGTGACTGTTGTATTGTACCTTGTAAAATGGTTTTATTGTGTATACATGTCGATATATATAATAAAACATAATTAATAGGAGAGAACCTAAATAAACATTGGTCTTTATTATGTGTTTATGTATATATACGAAATAGCTGTAGTTTGTAAAGTTTAAATATATAAGTTGTAGTTTGGATGATTGATGAGTTTAAGAAGGATTTGCAAGGACAATGATAAATATATATAAGTTTGACAGGTTTTTATTGGAGGTATTGCTTATTTTATTATTGTTTAATTTTTGGATTATTTTATGTTAAGCTAAATTGAGGGATTAAAGTATAGGTGGTTTTATTATTTAAGTTTCTAAAAAGTATTCATAAAAAATTCTACTGAATATATAGGTAATACTGTAAAATAAATATTAATTAAGTTTTTGCTAAGACAAACCTTTATTTATTCATAAACGAATTTATTGTGTTTAATTAAAAATTTTGTAAAAAAATAAATTGTACCTAAGGTTCATTGCTTTAACATTAACACCAAAACATGAAAAAATTTCATTTAGCAATTATTATTTATTTGTTTGAAATGCATACATTCGTTAGAGTGTAATAATCATACTAATGACATTAAAAAAAAAAAGAAAAAAAAAGGCAAACGACACATTATCAAATCGGTTCATCGGTCCAGAAAATAAAAACAAATGTTATAATACGACTGTTCTTATCATTGGAATACAAATAACGATGCATCTTCCAAAATGTATACAAACTTAAAAAAAACATCTGACAAGTGATGATCGATTGTTTTTATTCTCAACTTTGCTGCGTGAGAAAGTATATCTTTCTTTCTCTCTGTTTCTGTCTTTCTCTCTCGTAAAATACATCTGACAAGTTATAAAAAGCGTGTGGCTGCTGCTGTTGATGCTTAACAAGAGCCTTCAAAAATTTTGACGTTTGCAATGCGAAGTCTTTTTTTGGGTTCGTTGTTGTTGTTGACATTTTTCAAAGAATTTTGAGAAATGAGATGCCTATGCATTTGAAGTTTTAGTCATCGTTCTTAATTTTTTTAATTTTTATTTTATTTAATAAATGAAAAAAATTTTATTATTTTTTTTGAATTCTAAAAATTAATTTTGTAGACATAAATCGTATCAATAAAGAGCATTTTATAAACAAAAAAAATAAATGATGTTTTAAATCAATAAAATATGCGAACATTATTTATCCTCATAAATACATAAAAACAAATTACATTAACAACAATAAACATTTGCAATTTTTCATCTTCAAACAAAAATCATATTCTTACAAAACAAGTCAAAAAGCCAATCGTATATAGAAATATCCTTACAGAAAGAAAAAAAAGAAATCATAAAAAACAAAAGATCGGTAATGTCAGATAAGTAAAAGTATATTGTTCTATAGCGCATCGCTAAAGGCAAAAGACAAAAATATATCCCCAAGAGTTACCGATAAGCAACACACACAACACACACACACACAACACAATACTGAAAAAAAGGATCAAACTTAATAGATATATAGATTATACCTATACCTGCCAAAGATTTTTGGGTAAACAGTTCATTTGTCATTTTTTTGTGGATGATATACTCACTTGCTTATATAGGTATAGGTATGCATCAACAAGAGACAAACTAATCCTCTGGGATATATCTATATAATGTATGTGTGTTTTGAGCCAAAGTCCCGAGTGTCTTGTCAAAACGATCGTATCGATGAAGTGACCGCATGAGAGGCAGAGAAGAGAGAGAGAGGGAGAGAGAGTGGTCTCTTGCCGATATCTTGCGATCCTGTGTATACGTGTGTGGTGGAGGAGGATTATCACTGCATAATGAGGATTTGAAGGAAATTTGTTAAATCATTGCGATCTTAGATAGATAATATACGACTTTTGAGTCTCTCCCTCTCTCTCTCTCTCTCTCTCTCACTTTCTTTCTGTGGTCATCTTTTGTTTATTTGTTTTGAGGTATACTTAGATACCTATATATCGTGGCGGAGGGTAAATGCGATGGTGCTGCGGAGTCATTAATTTTTTGTAGATTTCTTTCTGGCTAAAGGTATGACGTTTACAAGTTTGTGTTTTTTATATATACACTGGATATAACATATGAATAAATTATGCGTAGGAACTTATTGTCAATTTATTGATTATGAAATACCACTATTATTTTTTTGTTAAAATTTGATATTATGGTGTAACAAAGTACAATATTTTTATATAGTAAAAGCGAACAAGTGCCATATTTCTATATTTTTATTCGAGCTCATATTGGCCGAACTTAAAAAATTTGCTACTCACCTTATCTGCACGTGTATGCGCACTAGTTAAAATAAAATTTAAAAACTTTGTATGGAAATATATGTTAATTTTTATCTGAGAAAAAATTATGAGAATGTAGCATATTGATTTAAGTATTTATTATATTTTGATGGCTTTTTACGCCTTTTTTACTTTGTTCTTCAATAAAATTACTTTTTATTTTTACGGTTTTAATTTTACGTATAAAGTATTAAAAATGTATATTTATGTATATTTCAAATTGAATAGATTATTTAATTTATTCAATATGCAAAAAAAAATTTTCCTTCAAAAATTAAATTTCTTATGTAATCAGACACCAAGTTCTATATGATTAAATCTTAAATACTTTGTCAAACTTTTCGATGCTTTAGTCAAAGCATATTTCAGCTGTGAATCAAGCATTAGCTTTTTGCGACGGACGCTGGTATCGAACCCATGATCCATGGATTACGAAGCCTACGTTCTATCGATTGACTTAGCTTGAACTACAATTCTTGTTGTATTTCTTGCAGAGATATATAATGAAAAGTCTAGTTCACACGATAATAAGAAATTTAATAAAGTTTTACAATAATTTGACTGTTATTTTTTTCATAATTATCAACTGTATAAATACGAAACTATTTTTAATAACGTACCTATTTAATTTGGTTTAAAAAGAAAAACATAGAATTATTATTTGTTGGTGAACAAATATATATTTTAAAATTAATCATTGATAAAAAAAATCTATTAATAAAATATTTATAGTATTATGTTTATTGCAATAAATTTGATAAATGTTCATATTATTTGTATAACAATTGGTGATTTTTAAATATTTAAAAAGTCTTAATTTTTTTTCTTTTAATATATAAATATATACATAATGATTTATTTTATTCTAGTAAAATCAACACTCGGCATCTTTATAGTCAAAAATCCGATCAAAACAACTATACACAAAATCAAATCTTCATATCCGAATCTTATGAATATTTCAAGCTTATTTAAAAAAGTAAAAAAAAAATAAGATGCAAATTGAATAAATAAATGTATATCATAAATACACTTATAATATTTTGTTGAACTTATAGCGCGAAAGGATTAATACAATCTATCAATCGTAAACCCCATAAAAATAAAGTAAAGTAAAAAAAAAAAGTTCTGAGAAAGAATTCCGGCACGTCGTAATCCGTTCTCTCTTTCTCTCTTTTTCTTTGAGAAGAAAAAAAAAAGTTAAAACAAGTCAAGACGTTAAAGTTAATAAGGATTAAAATGATGAAAAAAAAAAAAAAAAAAAACAAGAGTCGCAAGAGAATGAAGAACGAATGATGAAGAAGAGTGCCCAGTGACTCGATACAAAAACACGAACTCTCGCGGAACCAATACACACACACATACCATCAAATTATATGCATGTAGGTAAACTTATAATATACAAGAGAAGAGATTTGAGCGCTCGCGCGTAAAATCGACGTCGGCAAGATTAGGCGAAAGAATCAAGAAAAGTTATAATACATAAGAAGAAGAAGAAAAAGGAAAGAGCAAAGGAGCAAAGGCCGCGTCCTTGCTATACAGACACTGTGGACCATACAAATATGTGTCTGTATATACATACATACATACACGTGAGATTGAAAGAGAGAATTGTATGCGCCCGGTCATATCTCGCATACCGATGACGTCGACTGTCGCGATGATCAGCGAAGAAAGAGAGAAAGAGAGAGAGAGAGAGAGAAAGATCAACGCAAACTTTTGCATATATCAAAGGCAAGCCGCCCATTATATTATAATATATCCTCTTCCATATCACACAACCTGCTAATGACATCTTGGTTCATTTCTTCCCACGTACATATACATGCATATTATGCATCGAGCATTACTGGTACCGGTATACCGGCATGTTGCTCTTTCCGTCTTGATTTAACATATACATACATACATATATATCAATTACTCTCACATATATTCATATACACACATCTTTATTAAATGCATTATTATATTATATATATCGGGATGAATATATTCTGATTAATCGTCAAGATTCGTCGTGACAAATTGTCCTCTATATATATATTACGATCGTCGCTATATATGACTGAGTAAACGAGGCAGTGATTTTAATTAAATCGCTTAAGCTCGCGGAGATGTGTTTCTTTCTTTACTCTGATGCTTCTTATTTTCTAGGCGTGAACAGAATTGATCTACAGCGTTATACACCCTTCTTCTTCTTCTTCTTGTTTAAAAAAGTCTTCATAAACGATGACGCAATTGGGCGTGGAACTGTGTCATTTTACTATTAAAAAGTCTGTATACTTGTGTGTACCTATACTTATATACGTATATGTATAACACTAAAATATATTAATGATGAGAAAAATATGTGATGTCAATTGTTTCTAATAATCGAATCATGACTCTAAATGTATGTATATAAGTAATACTTGAGTGGTGTATTACGCACACAGCAGGTCTCACAATTATTGTTATTCAAGGCGTATTTATTATTGGGCACGTTACGTTTACGACTATTATTATGATGTCCACTTATTTTGGAGAACAAAATTGTCTGGAATAATATGAAGAGGGTGTCTTGTTTTACTAAACATAAAATACTTTGATTTCTATATATAGACTGATTCGAATGATTAAGATTTTACTAATTTATAAATTGCTGTTGCTTACACATGTTACTGTACGCGTGATTTTATCAATTTTTTAAAATTCTAATTAATTATTTTATTGAAATTAAAAAAATTATATGTATTTATTTTATATATTAAATATAAACATGCATAAATAAAAGAATATTACAAATGGTTTAATTTTTTTTTTCTTTATAATTAAAACCATGTTTTATATCTTAACATAATATTTTATATCCTCCTTTTTTTTAAATGTAAATAATATACATTTCGACTAGCATTACAGTTTAGCACTTGCATAAATTTATAACTATATATAGGTATATTTCAATCTTTACACATATACTTAGAACATCATAAATTCTGTTTTGCATAAAATAAAAAAATAAATCAGTAAATGAAAGTATAGTAATAAATATATTTTATAAAAGCCTACCGCAACTCGTTCTAATTTCACTTACGTTTACATTTAGATATACACACGTATACATATACCGATCGATCTTTAACCATATCCTCATTCTTTTGACTCTTGGTCAACATAATACACATAGCGGCAATACATTAAAGACATACACACACACACACACACACACACACACACACACACACACACACACACACACACACACACACACACACACACACACACACACACACACACACAGATCAAATTTATATGAGTACCGATGCCGATCTTTCACCGATTTATCTGCATCTTTGCATCTACATAGCGGCTAAAGATGTTTTGTACTCAACAGACCACGATAAAAAAAAAGAAGAGAAAAAAAAGATCGGAATATCTATATTGTTGAGACAAAGTGCTTATATATAAACCTATAGGGTTGAAAGTAAGATCAACTAAGATTCAACAAAAAAAGGAGTGATAGAGTAAAGTCTTAAGTCGATCTGTAAACGAAAAAAGAGATGCACCACCTGCACAAAAAAAGGGTTTTTCATTGTCGTACAGGCATGATCGGTTGTGTAAAAGCTGCTTCTTTTTTTTCTATTTTAGACTGAAATACTTTTTATCGACCACGAAATCGCTATAAGAGAGATTAAAAAAAAATCGGTTGGTTAAAAAAAAAGTAAGAAATTGAGGGATGTAAGAGAAAAAACTAACCAAATTTTGGTACATTTGTAATACTTAAGTTTAAAAACTCATACGTATAGATACCAAAACTACTCAGGCAAGAATCTTAAAAATCTTGTACTTATACACATAAGTGTATATACAATATATACATATACGAAAACTTTACTATTTGCCGCGAGATCGATATTCGTCAACGATCGTTTTCTATATATTTATACTTACATTTTTATGTATAGATGCACATTCAGCTTCTTCTTTACATTCTTTTATGCATGTGGCAGATAGTTGACGGATTATCCTGGTTGCTTGCAGCCGTCGTTATATATAGTATAGAGAAACTCGTCATCCACAGCGGATCTATATATATGCTCGATGAGAGAGAGAAGATCACAAGCTGCGAGCAGAAGCGCGCGAGAGCAGAGGGACGTGACAAAGCTGTCTAGGTCCTTCTATATAGGTATATAGCGTACATATATAGATATATACATTTATATATAAATATCTTGATTGGTAAGATCGATATAAGGGATAAGATCGCGGCAAGTGGCGCGTATACTCATGCGAGTTGAGAGGTGGACAAAAAAAAAAGAAAAAGAAAAGAATGATCGGTGAGAGAAGGTAGGATATAGAGGGAAGAGAAAAGAGAGAGAGATGAGGTCGTAACCGTAAGCAAGGCAGCTTCGATATGCGATGGCGCTATATATAAGTGTAGGTATATGAAAGAGAAAAGAGCTTGGCTGCTGAGTGAGTTGTAAATTGTCGGTGATTCTTATTGTATATTGTAGATCTGTAAGTATTGGACTTTGGAGGTATAGTAGGTGTATAATAGACAAACGTTATGAGGATATTGTATATATTGTATTGTATTGAAGATTTGATGACGATTGACTATTGGATTCTGATTATTGGAAGATTAATGGATAATTTTTAATAATGTTTTATAATAAGTGATTTTTTATTGATTTTGAATTTGATGTGATACTTGCAAGTATGTGTGTTTTATGTAATTTAATTGGTCTTTTGTAGAATGGAGATTGAGTTTGAGTAAATTTATGTATGTGATTGTAGTTTAATAAATTTTTAATAATTGACTTATGCAAAATTATTAATTTTTTTTTAAGATATTAAATGAATGTGACTTGTAAGTATTTTGTCGTTTTATAATTTTAATTTTTTTAATAAGTACGAATAGAAAATGTTATTTATTCAAAATATTATTTTAATAATTTATTCAATAATAATGTGAATTTTTAATAATATTTTATTTTTGTTATCTACAATGGGAAAAAACTGAATTAGTGACTAAGCGCTAGATAATCAGTGATTATTCACTGATTCAGTTTTTTATAATTTTATAAAGTCAATACCTTTATTTAAAATTTTTTACATTTAAGGTGGCTTCGGCGTTTAGTGCCGTATCATGAAAGGGGGCAGTCACCTTAGGGGCACATATTTTGAATGCTTATTCTCATGTTTATTTTTTTTATAATTGTATTCATTATATCAATATTTAAATGAATAAGTAATAAACCGTGAAGAAATTGCAGCGAATAATGTGGCGGATGCGCATCTATCGGGAGTTTTAACCAGCTATTTTTATTTTTGATACGTTTACAGCGATTATCTTTAAATTAAAGTGGTTAACACAAGGTCTTTTTTAACGTAATATATTCCTCATAATCTAAAGTATTAAAATTAATTTTGTTTTTTAATTTCTTTAGACCGTTTTAACGTATTGAGCGTATATTATACGAGAAATCCCATAAGCTTCCATGTTAAATTGATGATTTTTTGTTAGATATTTTCTCCGAAATTAGGTCGTTTACCTCTCTGTTTCTTTTTGCAAATACATTAGGTAGCTTTTATTTTTTATTTTACATAATCTCGAAGTTTCAGACAAATCTGTCAGTCTGTTTATAATCGCCGAAGCCACCTTAAAAAAAAAAAAAAAATATGTTTTCAGATTTTGTTTCTGTTTATTTTATACAAAAATTGATTGATAAAACATTAATTTTAACTATAATTAGGAAACAAATTTTTGCTTAGCATAATTTTTGATTTTTTTTAAATAAAATTACTCGTTTTGCAATTTTAAATTCAAATAAAAATTTGGAATCTAATAAAATTATTCTGAATAAAATAATGTATGATTTTTTTGATATGCACAATCATTTGTTATACATAAATTGCGCTATACATTTTTTAAAGTACGTATTATTATATAGATGGCTTCATAAATCATGAACGTACTTACCGTAGAAGGGGGTTACTTTGGACACTTTTCGACATTTTTTTCTGATTTTTGTTTATTGCGGTGGCTTAATTAAACGGAATCAAAATCGGTTTTGGCCTATCTTATAGAGCTCAATCCCCTCTATAAAATGTTGTTTTTTTTTTTCAAATTTGTGTTTCAAATAGAAAAATTTCTGCAGCTGTTTTAAGGAAGTGGCCAAAGTTATACCTGTTTGGGGGCTACTTTGGCCACTACATGAAATAATGAATTTAAGGCCCCGGAAATAGGTGGGATCGAAAGAGGACCTTTTAAGGACCTTACATATCAAATTTCATCAAAATCGGTAAAAAATCATAATAGTTATCAATGAAAATAAGCGAAATTTTCATGAAAATAGGCCAATTTAAACTAAATTCGTTGTTTTATTACAAAATTAAGCTTAATTTATTAATAAATGTAAGAGCTCGATCAAAAAATAAAAAAGTTTAAGAATTAAGATTAATATTTATGTTTTTTTGCTAATTTTTCCCCACAATTTATATGGGTTTAAATACAAAATTTTAGAAAAATGTGAATAAAAATTTTTGTATTGCATCCAGAAACTTGCGGTTTGCGGCATTCGATTCTTGGGAAGTGTGCAAATTAACTTAAAAAATAATATCTCATGAAGCATCAAATGCCGATATTTAAAAGCAAAGTTGCGGCAGCCTAAAATTTCTTGTTATTTTTTCGGGTTGATTTGAAATGCTCAAAAAAGGTCGAAAAAAGTTAAAAAGTGCAAAAAAAATTTATGGATAGTCTTCGTCCGAGTATGAATTTCCCAAATATCAAGCAACAGAAGAAAAAAAAATTATAACGTTAAAACTAGAGCTCTTTAAAGTGAAAAAAGACAAAATGGCCAAAGTAGCCTTCAACGGCCAAAGTAGCCCCCTTCTACGGTACTCTGCAATATCACGTCATTTGGTCTATTTAGAAGTTAGCTACTTACAATTAATGATTAATTTATTTATAAATTTATGATATAAATTCAATAATAGTCGTCTCAAAAAATAATACAAATTAAAGAAAAGAAAAAAATTATCATGACACGGAAAAATTAACATTTTTAACTAAAAAAATAAAAAACAAGATAAATAAATTTACATACATAAACAAAAAAATCAAGATAATAAATGCAGGAGTATATAAGTTAACGTTTCAAATAGTTAAGACCTTTTTAGACACTCTAAAGAATGTATTTTAGACTAACGCTTGATAGCTCAGATTGGTAGAAATCGAAATCGAACCCACAACTTGTGGATTGCGAAGTCTGCGTTCTAACAACCAATCTAACTCAAAATCGTGTTTATTTTCTTTATGATTTCTTATTTGGATCATTTACTACGCAAGAATAATACTACCATGAATCTCACCGATTCGATTTCAATACCTTAAAATAAAAAATAAAAAGTATATTTTGTAGAAATAAAAAGGACAAAGCTTCATTTGCATTTCAAATTTTTTAATGTGGTGCTACTGCATCTCTTTACATAATCATATTATAATAAACGAATAAAATTTATAAAAAAAAATCATGATCATAGATAAAATTACAAACGAATTCAATTCAATATTACAATACATTTGGATAAAAAAAAAATTAAATATTCTACATAATGAAAATAAGTAAAAAATCAACAGTAACAAAAAGTTAAACATTTCAAAACAACAAAATTATAATACGCAAAGTAATAAAACAGTAAAAATTTGATAAAATCCATTTCGGATTAATCTAAGTATCAGATAATTGTCACACTCGTAACCGAATAACTCAAAACTACATAATATCATAAAATCATCTCCCTTGAGAAAACTCCAATCGGAATGTGAAGAGAGAAAAAGAAAAAGAAAAAGAAAAGGTCCCAAGAAAGAAAACAATTCAAAGAATTTACAAGTCAGTATAAGTATATAAAATCCAAAAGTCTCACAGTAGGCGTGAATCTTTAGATAAAAATATAGAGGTGTCCAGGTGGGGTCAGATATCGAGAAAAAAAAAAATTGAAAACTCACCCACGGGACTTATAATATCGATTTCTCATCAAATGCTTTACATATACATATATGCAAGAGAGAAGCATCTGTAAGAGAGAAACAATATAATCAGCTGGTATTATAAGGTACACGTGGCCCACATACGTCGATCTCATCGATATCTCCACTATACATTGTTACTGTAAGCTTATTCAAAGTATAGCATCAGAAAAAATAAAAAGGTAGCGAGAGACGAGCTAATGGAATTATCAGATAAGTCGCGCTATATGGTCAGTCGTATATATGACGTGACGAGCGACACCTTGTACCTTTATGTGTTTTCTCATTTCTCCCTTGGGGTATATATGAATCCGATGATGTCCAAGAGACAAGGAAAGTTAAAGAATGTATGAATGAAATGGAGTATTACAAAAGGGCCTTGTATCGCGAGAGAAAGAGAGAGAGAGACTTAAGATTATGTATATGTACATCTCGAGAAAAGAAAGAAGGGACACAATGCAAGTGCCATTACACGCGTGAATCGTCCGCGATGGCCATATATTTATAACACTTTGTATGTGACTGTGTATCTTGGGTGTGAGAAAGTGTGTATGGAACGATTCTTTATAAGCTTCGACGCGTAAACTGTGTATAAGGGGGTGTGTAGGTACAGGAACGATGATCGGCTCGTGATCAAAGAGTAAATTTTCCGCCTTTTGTAATCTACTCGACTACTATTTGTTCTTTTTTTTTTTCTCTTTTTATATTCTTTTTTGGAGGTGAGAGGCTTTTTGGATCTATTTTATTTTTTATTTTTGAGATGGTATCGTCATGTGTATGGAGATGGTTGAGATGATGTGTAGAAGAAAATGATGTAGTGGTGCAGGGTTTTTATTTTGAACGTCTTGTGGTTTTACGCGTTCATTTGTAACTTATTTGTTTTTATTGTATTATTTGAGTTTATTTTACATGAAATTAATTTGTTATGGAAAGGTAATTTTGATAAATGAAGTTTAAAAGTTTTTTATGTTCTATTAAAGGAGATAAATTAAAAAACTTATTTTTATTTATTTTGTTTATAGCGATTTAATATTTATTTATTTTATTTATTTATTACCAAGTAATTACAAAATTTTCGTTATTACATTGCGAATCGCAATCCAGCAGAGGATATAAGATACTCCTGTATGCTGGT
>JAPYZE010008826.1:0-15984 GCA_030522805.1 Leptomastidea abnormis
CAACAAAAAAAAAAAAAAAAAAAACAAAAAGAAAAAAACATAACGTGATAAAAATTATAAAAAAAAAAAAAAAAAAAAAAAAAAAAAAAAAAAAAAAAAAAAAAAAAAAAAAAAAAAAAAAAAATAACACAAAAGCCGCGCTTTCAAAATATTTTATACCGATAAAGGAACAACCCAGGCTCTAACATATTGCAAAACAAATTCGCGTATACTCTCTCGCGACTCATCGTTAACAAAAAAAAAAAAAATTTAAAAAAGCTTTACGTTCATAAATTTCAAGCTGGCCGTAAAGCATTAATCGAACAAAACGAGCACTTGAAATCGTGTTCACGAGATATTCTCTCCCAAGAGACAGTGGATAAAAAAGAGGAAAGAGAAGGGAGATGGAGGAAGTTGTAATGGCTATAGGGAAAAACCCGAAGCAAGACTCTCTCTCTCTCTCTCTCTCTCTCTCTCTTTCGACATATTATATACGTAAGAAAAAAGGGCGGCCTCAAGAAGCGCAGTGGGCGGCCGTCTTTCCTGCACCTTTGACGTCACATACATACATACATACACAACGCGTATTGAATTTGCGAAAGTCTTCATTTCTTTTTTTTTTACTTTCTCTGCGATCGAATATATTGACAAGAATGAGTAACTGAAAATTTTCGATCTTATAGATAAGGTAGATCTTTATTTGATTTCTATTAATCAATTAATTAATTTTAATTTTAATTTTCACCGCTGTGAGGCGCTACTATTAACTATTATCTTGTTATCAAAAATTTTTAAATTACGACGCAATCCTCTTTTTTTTATAAATGAGAAATTTCGTAATGACAATTTCATGATGATTCATTATTGTTTTGAGATAAATCAGATAGGTTTTATTAGAAGCTTTTTCTTATACACGCGTTGAATCAAGAGTATAAAAATTTGATAAACTAATACATTTGACAGTTTTCGTTTAAGCTGTTAGAAAGTGGTTGAACTAAAAAAGTGCATCGATTTTTGAAAATTCACTTGACACTTTCGTGCTAATTTTATTACGTTAAAAGGACTAAGATTTAAAATAATCTCGTTATGAAACTATAAAAATACGTTGACTCACATTCCACATCGAATCTCTCGAAAGATTAAGAAGATACTTTTACCGACGTTGTTTACTTGTAATATTTACCTACATGTCTATCGACAATTGGTATTTGTTAGAATATTGGAAAATTTTTAATAGCAATATACATCCTTAATTTATCTATATTTTAAAAGGCAAATACGTTGAAGAAAATTTAAAGAAATTCATATACATGTTGCGTAAATTTATATATACATGTATAAATGCCAAAATTATCGTTTTTTAAATTTAAAAGTGATGAAAAAAAAATAATAAAAATTATATTATTAAATTTTATGCGTTCTGACACTTGCGCAATTTGTGATAAAAATACTTTTTTTTTAATATAAAATGTTTGTCGATTATCATGAAAAACCTTGGAGTATATAAAAAATGAACGTATCGTAAATATATGAAATTCAACGTTTTTTTACTCATTGATTTTTTATATTTCAAAATTGCTACAAAA
The DNA here is from genome assembly GCA_030522805.1 of Leptomastidea abnormis. NCBI lineage: Eukaryota > Metazoa > Arthropoda > Insecta > Hymenoptera > Encyrtidae > Leptomastidea > Leptomastidea abnormis. The sequence goes on from JAPYZE010008826.1 coordinate 1,566, forward strand.
TTATATTTGCTTTGTATATAAAAAAAAATTGATCACTAAAAATACACGGAATATTTTTACCTCAAAATAAAAAAAACATGATAAACTATTTATTTAACACGTCATGAAAAAATAAACAAAAAAAAAGAAAAAAAAAGAAATTTTCATCGATCGATACGTAAGTGAAAAAAAAATAAACGTTCGTTCAAAGTTCAACAAGATAGTGTAAGGTAATTCCACATATATAACTATATATACGCACAAGTAAACGCACACGAACTAACTAAATAAAAAAATAACAGTCCCGCTAGATTTTGTATTCACCTATACACGTGAGCTATATGTTCCGTTAAATCGCAAAATTTTATCGAGTTTTCCTCAAGATAAGAACGCACAATAGAACATTTCATTTACTTTTTTTTTACGATTGAGAAATTCGTTACTTATAATATATATAAGTTGATGCTTTTTTAAACATCAACCTCAATCGTTTACTTATATTTATATATCTATTATAGTTGATGTTTAGTTTTTTTCTTTCATTTTAAATAGCTATTTTGTCGAGGCCTCTACAATCTTTAAATGCTCAACTATTTTTAACTTTCAAACAAGTCAAAAAAAAAAATTTCCAAACAGTTGTTTTTTTCCATTAATATATTTTTTTTTTGTATGCACATCACGATAATAATTTTTTCTTTCTTTATTTTTAACTGCAGGCACTTTTTTTTCAAAATTAAATGCTAACAGACACAGTCCTCCGTTTATGTCTATACACACTCCAACCGATCAATAATAAAAATTATTTAAAATTCATGCAACACATACAAAAAAAAAAAAAAAAGAAAAAAAAATTCTAGATAACTTCAACACAAAAAAAACTCAGCCTTGTCTTTTTTCCACAGAATAGATCACAAAAAAATATATTTTTTACATTTTCCATCTCCTATTTTTTTTTTTTTTTTTATATCTATCCCCTCTATTTTTTTCTAAAGTACCCGCAGCAGCAGCAGTAGTAGCGCTTCCTCAATTCACCGAATCATTCCATTCACACACACACACACACACACAGTAGAAAGAGAAAGAGCAAGTAGTTGTAACAGCCACGAGTAGAGAGAAAAAAAGAGATGGAAGTAGCACATCACACATATACCGGGAGTGAGATAGAACGAAAACGTGATGAAGAAGAGGAGAAAAAAAGAAAAAAAGAGGGGAGAACCTTCCTCTCAACAACGAAGCAAACGATAGATATAGAAAAACAAAATTCCTCAGTATATAAAGACTCATGAATGACTCCCACGACGTCGTTCTACGAAGAGAGACTAATAAAAAAACGCTATATATATTTTTTCCAGCTCTTCAAAAAAACTCTCTCTCTCTCCTGCACTTTTTTTAAAATTTAAAGAACCTCTATATTCAAAAACCTATATAATATCACTAACTTCAACACTTTAAATCCTTTAAAAAATAACAACTATCAACGCACCTTTTATCACATAACATATAATCAAGGAGCATATTAGACACACCAGAAAAAAAAAAATAAATAAACACAAACACAAGAACACACACCTTATCAATAAGTTTACATGGTCCAGCCGGTTTCTGTATACAGCATCCCTCCTCACAAGGCAGTGTCAATTGTTATAAGGCCTCCCTTTTGAGAGAAGCCAATAACAGATGATAGATAATAGAGTATAGATCAATCGATGATAAATTAATGTGCAACCGCGATTAATTTTTTGCTTTCTTTTTTGGCTTCAGTATAGACAAAACTTTGGCCCACTGTCGTTTGTAACATAAACACATTCACATTTACACATTTGCGGTCACGTGTTCTCCAGATAGTGTTGCGCGCGCTTGTACACAAACATATATGTATATAACACATACACCAAATCAAGGGTTAGGTTATATATATATATATATATGGCAACACACAGTGAGAGTAAGTGAGGATAAGGGAGTAGTATAAGTTAAGGGTTGAAGTGATAAGGGATAAATAAATTGTGATTTTGCACACACTGATCGTAAAACACGCGATTATGCGCCTCTTAAAGACACTCACTCACTCACAATGGTAATAAATTGCACTGGTTTTTTCTTTTTTTAATTTTTCAAAAAAAAAACAACACTTATTCGAAGGCAATTGTAAAAAAACACTCCCTTTGACGATAAAACTGAATTAGCTACAAAATCTGTTTTGTGGCACACTAGATTTTACGTAGCTTATAAAAACATCAAACTTTATCTAGTTGATAAATCTGATGAGTATATTATGTGATGATGCACAAAATGTATATTCTTATTGTTGATTAATTTCATCATCTTTATATTAAAAAAAATATCGTATACATGCACTTATTAATAATATACATATAAAAAAACACACACACGCGCTTGATAACCGAACCGATTTCTCTCGCTTTTATATATTGATAAATAAAAAAAAAATTAATTACGTTTTTTTTTCAATCTTTTTCGTATAAATAAAGTATCACGCGCGCGCGTAATAATGTATAATAAACACAAACGCGGTAGTAGCGCATTCGACGCGCTAGCGCGTAGTACTAGCACACCGTCGTTTTCTCGAGAGTGCGATGATCGCGGCGGGGTCTCGCGTCGTCGTCGTACACCGTTGCCGCCACCGCCGACGCCGCTACCACCACCACCACTGCGCTACCACTACCACTACCATTCGGTACCACCACTGAGTTGCCTTCGTATAGTAGTATTAGTAATAGTAGTAATAGTAGTAGTAGTAGTAGTAGCAGTCAAAGCCCCTCGCCACCTCGTCGTCGTTGTCGTACGCTTCGTCATTCTCTTTCCTCCTCTTCGCGCGTCAGAGAAAAAAAAAATTTTAAAAAAAGTGAATAAAAAAAAATAAGTTGAGGCAGAGTTAAGTTAGAGCGCACGCGCACGATTCTATATACTCGCGCATATATGTATAAATTTTTCTCTCTTTCTATCTTTCTTTCCTATATGTTTTTAACTATATACAACGACTACATTGCTGCTTCTGCTGTTATAGAATTCGCATCCAAGCTCGTGCGCGCGCGCGGAAATTAAGAAGTTACGTTATAAAACGCAACGACCTACAATGTGCTTTATACACAAATGCCAAAAGAGAGAGAAAGAAAGAAAGATTCCACCGCTGCTGCTGTTGCTGCTACTCTCGCGGCCGCTGCCCTCCTTCCACCACCACCACCAACAACACTACCACCTCCACCAGCAGCTTTTTTTCGCGCTTACCTTCTCCGCCGTTCGCTGCCCCACCAAAGCCTATATAGACCTCACTCCCCTCCTCCTTCTCATCTCTTTTTTAACATCCATGCTTTAACCGATCTTTTTTTCTCTTTCTTTTTTTTTTTACCGCCACCCCCGCTCGCGAACTACGTCACACAGAGTGTATAAATGTATCTATACCGGCGGCATGGTATCTATATCTATACTCTATACCGTGTGCTTCTTATCCCCACCTTGCTTCTTTACACATATATAAGTAACATGCATACAACGTGCGCTTATTTTTTGCGCGAGATATACTCCTTTTCTCTCTCTCCCTCTCTTTTTCTCCGTTTCTCTTCTTGCTTGCTCCGTTTTTTTTTTGCGCGCGCTTTTTTTGTACCTATACCGATCGTACTTTACCCTATCAATTCGCTTAACTGTGTGCGTTTGAGAAATTTCCTTCCTTTCTTTGAATTCAGTGCAACCCTTTTTCCGATTATTTTCTCAAATATTTTTTTTTTCTTATTTTTAAAATAACTGTATTCCGGCTTTTTCTTTAAAATTTTTGGCTTTTCCAATCCCGAAACTGATGTCCAACATGTGAAATATACTCTCTATATATACATACCATCCTTCGAACACAAAGATGATAAAGTGTCATATCCGCTTACTGTCTCACTTAACATTTTAAGCTAATTGTATCCCGTCTCACCTATCCTCTTGTTTAATACGCCTTTTGGCAATTTTCTTTCTTCTCTTCTTTTACTATACATTTTAATTCCCGCGACCCATTATTTTCGATGATGCTTTATGATTAAAGAGTCAATTGCATCAGATGACACACACACACACAAACACACACACACACATACACACACACACACACACACACACACACACACACACACACACACACACACACACACACACACACACACACACACACACACACATGATAAAAATATATAGGTACATTATAAGAGAGATAATAACCGCGAAGTGGAGGGAAAAAGATCAATTCGATTTTTTTTTCGATATCTTCTTTCTCCTAAAAATTTGCTTGCTTACGAACATCAAAAAGAGATTCGAGGTAACCAAGTTAGAATGATTTTCTTGCTACTGCTTCGATGTGCACGAGTGCAAAGCTCACCGGCTATGACGTGTGCTCTAAAGCTGCACTCGTGCGAATCGACGATATATGGAAGTATGTATTTATGTACGTATGTACAACTTATGAGAAAACCTTTGGTCTTTAAACGGACGCTTGGGACTGGGGGGAGAGAGATTTGTTCTTGAGTCTTGTTTTTTATGTTTGCAATAGTTGTAATGGACTTTAATATGTCAGTGGGAATTTTGATTGGGTTGCAATGAAGAAATATGAGAGTAAAGGGTGTGTATATATAGCTATATGTGAAGACTTTAATGTTCATACTGTAGTAATTAAATTGTAAATAGCTTTTCATCAAATGTATTTTACATTTCAATTGCGTAAAGTATAGTGTGTATGACTTTTTTTTTTTTTTTTTTTTTTTACTTTAATTTATAATTTATAATATATTTAAAATATAATGATGATTATTATCATATTCTAGTCAAGGCTTTTATTAATATACTCGTTTGCAATAAAATGTTAAACGTATTCAGTGATATATACCTACATTGCTTTCTTGCTCTTGCTTGATGTAAATGAACAAATAAAAAAAAAAAAAAATTGGTAATAAAAGGAGAAGAAGAAGAAAAAAGTGTAATGAGTTTCGAGATTTGCTGTTGCAAATGGTAACGATTACAATATATTGCATAAAACATGATTACCACGTAAAAATAATAATTAAAGCCTGTCAGCGGGTTTTACTTGAAATGAAAAAAAAAAAAAACAAATTTTCATTATGTAGAAAGCAACTTTACAAATTGTTTTTTTTTTTAGAAATGATATTGTATTTTACTTAGAATTTTAAGATCCGGGATAATTGATTTTGAATTTCTTGTTAACGTCATCTGATTTGAGATAATTTTACGGATTTACATGTATATTATTGATTTTAAAAAAAAAGTCAATGTTTTCTTGGATTAGTTCTGATTCATCAATACGGTTTTATGATTAATGCAATGGCAAGTAAAAAAAATTGTATTTTCGAAGAACTTGTATACTGATAAATCTAACTGCGTTATTAACTAAAAGCAAATTTTATATCGTTTATTAAATGATAAAACTTTACATATTCAATAAAATAAAAAATTTATTGAAAATAAATTAATTATAACGTCTGTTTTAAGTATTAAAAATTAATTAGAAAATAAAATAAGTTTTCTAAAAGCATTAAAAAAAAAAAAAAATTATAAATCGATGAATAAACAGTGACATTTAAAACAAATTTGACAAATTAGAAAAATTTTTTTTTTCATAATTACTAATTTATCGACAGTAGAGAGAATATATGAATAATATTTTTCCATGATTTCCATAATAATATTGCAAATTTTTCATTCAATTACGTCAACTAATATTAATTTTGCCAGTTACGATAAAAACTTTATTTACGCCACATACCCACGCGCAAAATATCATAAAATATCATATTAATAATAAGTAAAAAAGAAAAAAGGAAATTATTATTATTTTTTTCTTTTTTTATCTACTTAATTACTATTCACGATCAATCTCAATATCTCTCTCTAGCAAAAATAATTATCCCTCAAAAACTAATCTATAATCAATATCTCTTAATCTATTTTGTCGTTTACACATTTTATCAACATGCCATATTAATCAGTGTACGTAATTCAAACTTATATTATACCTCAACACTATTCAACATAAATACACACATAGATCAAACCTCAATCTTAAAAAAAAATATATATATCTTTTAAACGAAAGATCTCATTTTCAAGTCCATCGATCTATCCCCTACCAATACAAATAAATTCAAACTGCTCCCTATAACACTATCATACACACACACACACACACACACACACACACACACACACACACGCACGCACACACACGCACACATACTTGGACTTATAACGGAAGCTAATTAACAACCGCAACTTAATTCACAAACGTTATCAAATCCTTCAATTAGACACTATCGTTTCATTCGATCGATCAAAACACGTGAAAATATATATATAATCTATCGCTCTCGATCTCATTAATAGCCTTTGCACATACTTGACTGTATAGTTACAAGCTTAGTAAGCTATATTCGACTGCATGCTATTATATATAGACCTGATACTACTATAGATATATATACTATATAGTTAAAGATAAATGCGCTCAGAGAGAGAGAGAGGGACTTCAACGTGCGAAGTAATAGGAAAAACCAGCAGCTCTACAGGTTTATATATACATATATATAGAATGCAATCAACTATAGTAAAGGAGAGAGAGAGAGAGACGCGTGCGTGTCAAACGTTGCTAGGCCGCTAATTTAGCTGTCTAATTATCAATTGAGAGAAACCAGGCCGCGACGGATCAAAAAGAGAGAAAAAGTGAGTTGGCTATTTAACGATTCGAGTTTTATATTATAGCTTGTTATACATATATATCTATAAGTGTAGTTAAGGAAAAGCGAAGGGGAGACATTTGCTTTGGAAAATTGATTGGCATGTATTTTATATATAGATGTAGTAGTAGTGTCGTTAAGTTTTAGTGTAGGTATATAACTTTTTATGGTTGTTGTGACTTTGATTTTTTTTTGAGGGTAGGTATGAGAGTAGAGTTTTGATTTTTTTGTTATTTGTTGTTGTTGATTATTATAAAGATATGAATAATAACGTGTTGATTTCAAAAGATTGTTTATTGTGTGTGTATATGTGAGAGAGTTAATTTTGAATAATAAGGAGCAAGCGAGTATTGTTTTGTGTTTATATGTATATTATATGATTCATTATACTAGTTTTCCGTTTACAATGAAGTTTGTAAATTGCCAATTGGTTATATTATATATTTGTACAATAAATTTAGTTCTACGTTATTAACTTGTCAATTAAAACGAGTTTTCAATGAACTAATTCGTAAGTTTAATTTATATATTATAATAACTAGTTTAAACATTTCGATATGTATATGAATATATAATAATAATAACAATAATAATTGTTTCCTTGATCTACTCTAGTAATTTTCGTTATTAATGCAATATCATATTATATACATACATCGAATGAAATAATTAAAAAAAAAAGGAAAATCAAATGTTGACTTGTGTGTGTATGTGTGTGTTTTGTAGAAATTTTGAACGAAATATTCAATTGGTGGACGTGTGTAATTGTATGACGAATTTCAAATGTCAATCAAACTTAATGACATGGTAATTTCAATGTGCGAGTTCAATGCAATTATTATTTTCTATGTATACGTATGTATGTATGTATATATAGTTTAATTTAGACCTATTATTAAACAAAACTGGTTTTAGATTGAATTTGAAATTTTATTTGTATATTGATTTATTTATTAAAATTTATTAAATTGTAATGCAATATTATTTATAAAATTTCATTTTTTACGTCAAATATTAATTTTTAATTTATACACTTTACTATATCAATTAAAATATTAAATAATTAATAAAAAAAAAAAATTATATCTTGTCAACAAACTTCGCATAAAAAAAATAAAACAAACTAAAAATTTGTATTCAATTTCAATTATCAGTCATTGCACGTACTTGAATTGCAGCCATTAAGTATAAGATTGTGAAGTCAATGCATCACAAGTGAATAAACGAACTTCTCTCTCTCTTTCTTTCTCTCATACAGTCAAGCACATCTTAATCAGATTGTTTACGTCGTACGTAATCTTGCACTTACTCGTGTAATACATCCTTCCATATGTATATAAAACGAAGTACAATTTTAGCGCAGCTCAATGTAATTATTGACTAAAATGTAAATCCAAGAAATTTATATATACATAGCAATGAATTCCAATGTGATAATTGACGTGATCTCCTTTTCACTACTCACTTTTTTTACTTTACAAATCGTATGTACATAAAATTTTCGAGCTATTCTACTCTACTACTACTATATAACTAAAGCAGACTAATCACTCTCTTTCATCATACAAATCGCTAATTTAACTCAAGAATCAAAAAAGAAAAAAAAAACCACACACACACATATTCAAGTCGTTCGACAACTCAATCATTCCATTAAAACATCATTACGAATTTTAACGATCGTCTTCATCGAAATTCATCCTAATAAACTAAAAATTCTTAAATGAGTCTTCTAAGAAGAATAGAATGTAGTAGGAAAAAAAAAGTTCATTATGTATTCTCCAAAACATCTTCGAAAAACCCTTTTTCACACTGTTAAGAGAAATCGGCAGCTGAAACAGAACGACGATCGGTAACATAAGAAATGTAAAAAAAAATTAATAGCCAATGGTAAAAGATTCGCGAAGAGCATCTCTAATAGTATAAAAAAGGGGTAAAAAAGAGGGGGTGTTTGATGTTACAGAAGTAAAGCTAAGGAAGAAGAGAAGTCTCGTCGCGTTGAAATTGATGTCGTGGCTCGATTATGAGTAGCATCTAGAGAGAGAGAGAGAGAGAGAGAGAGAGAGAAAAGGGCGCGCGAAAGAAGGAGATAAAGAAAGGGTCTACTACTATAGAACAAAGAAATGGGAAGGAGAGGATGGGTAAGAGCGGAAGGATAAAAGTTGGGTGAGGAAGGGATGGTGAGACGAGAGAGAGAGAGAGAGAGAGAGAGAGAGAGAGAGAGAGAGAGAGAGAGAGAGACGATAAAAACGGTAATAATTTTTGCGCGAGTAAAGGAAGAGAGAAAGAAAGATCGGTAATGGTATATATAGTAGTAGCATCGTCGTTATCGTTGTCGTATAGTCGTCAGCCGCAGTCAGCGCTGGCGTTCCGCGAGGGAATCGTCAATTTGGCCCGGTCTCTCTACACTCTAGAAAGAGAACAAAAAATAAAAGGTGGAGAGAGAGAGAGGGGAGGGAAAGAGACGGATGCCTATAATCGATCGTTCCTCGTTCGTTTCTCTCTCCACCCCGTTTCTTCATCTTCTTCTTTTTCTTCTTTTTTTCTCTACTCTATACTCTACCCTTCCCTTCCTTCACTCACTCACTCACTCTTACGATCCTTTAATTTTTTTTCTACATTTATCTCTTTCTCTCTCAACCGAAGCTGCTACTCTTACTCTCTCTCTCTCTTTTTCGTCCTTTTTTTGCATGTATTCGCGTGTCGAGGAGAGATTTTGAGTGCAGGTGTGTGTGTGTGTGTGTGTGTGTATCTGCGCTTTTCGTCGTTGCTGCCACATCTGTATATGTATATATACACGACAGACAGATAGACAGACGAAGAGACAGAAGAAGAGACGAAATAGACGGCGACAGTAAAGGGACAGAGAAGGAATCGGAGAGAGAAAGCGAGAGAGAGAGAGAGAGAGAGAGAGATGAGCTGATAGAAGAAAAAGTATGGGAAGGTAGATATGGAAAGAAAAAGGTAAAGAGAAATAGAGAGTAGGATGAAAAAAGCAGAAGGGGAGCAATCGAAGAGAGAGAAAGAGAAAAAATAAATAAATAGAAGATAAAGTAGGAGGAGGAGAAGGGGAGGAAATGGCAACTGTCGTTATGATTTTATATATTTTTTGTCTCTTTTCCGAACCCCTTCTTCTAGCAATTTCTCTTTTCCGTACACGACAAAATTATCATGTTGTTCAAATGTACGGGTGTGTGCTCTTTTCCAATACATATATACCTATAAATGTATCTACCTCTTGCTTCTATCTTTTTCTCTCATGTTGTACGGTTATAAGCACTGGAAGGACGAGACTGTCAAAGCGCAAAAAAAAGACCAAGAGAGAGAGGGGGAGAGATTATATTTTTTGCGAAATTTCGAATTTAACGGTGTATATATATAGGGAGAGGTCGCATTTCCTCAGGGATGTTGAGGTGAAAGAGAGGGAGAGAGAGAGAGAGAAGAGGGACAGGATCGATACTTTTGCGCGTCGCGAGAGATAAATAATGTTCCGAATATTTCCTCCCCCCCCCCTTCCTTCTACTTCCCTCCCCCCCCACCCTTTCTCTTGTGTCAATTAACGTTATTGAAGGGGAAATATCGGCCGAGAGGTTTCGGTTAGGTAAATAATAAAAAAAAAAATCATGTATAAAAAATTTTAAAAAAAATGTAGATTTATTAAAAAAGAAAAAAAAATTGGACAATGTTCGTGAAGCACAAGATTAATTTATTATATTTATATACCAGCTGCATTTATATATAAACGATATGTATAAAGTTTTGCGATAAAATCAGTATACTTTTTTTCTTTTTAAATTCGTTATTTTTATATACATAAAAGATATGCACTGGCTGATAGTGTATATATGTATATCGAACCGAACTTTATATTACAAAATATATACATATTATATACCCGATGCTATTTGAAGTGTGATAAACCGCATGGGCTCTTTTTTAAAACCGTAATTTAATTTAGGAAGGCAGACTAACGGAACATTAACCATTATAGGTACATATATTTCAGGCTTGTTTAAACAAAAACAAAAAAAAAAAAAAAAGAAGAAAAAAATCGTTGAGCAAAGTCAAGAGGGAAATCTAACTATACTAGAAAATAAAAGGATTGTTTGAAGCCCAACCTTTGTTGTGTTTTGTTATAGCTCTCATGTTTTCGTGTTTTAGTGTATACATATTTACTTTCAAATGTTGAGCTCAAAAGGTATCGTATCATAGTATAGAGAGAGAGAGAGAGACTAGTATGAGAGGCCGTTGGTCTTTTTAACGATTAATTTGTATACACACAACGTACAAATAAAAAAAAAACTATTCACAAAGCTTTTCCTTCGTTTAATGAAACTGTTTGACTCAAATATAAACTGTTTGATAAAAAAAATCATGAAACGAGATTAGTACCTAACTATAAATAATGTTGAATTTAATCATTTTTTCATTTTGTACAAATTATTGAACCAATGCAACAAAGGAATAAGCAAAAAAATAAATAAACCAGTATAGACAGTAGACTGAATTAAATGAACAAAGGTTTGAAGAGCTAAAACAAACCCCCCGCCCCCTTTACACTTAATATAACAAAAAGTCTAAGAAGACAGAAAAGCTAAATCCTGTTTAGGCTGATAACATTGATATACACAAGGAAAATAGAGAGAGAGAGAGAGAGAAGAGAGTGAGTGCAACAACTGCATTCAACTCCTTCCATTATATATAACCAAGTTACTCTTCGAGCGCGCTTGACATTCTATTCGTTAACTTCAAAGGGACAGCAGCAGCTCTCTCTCTCTCTCTCTCTCTCTCTTTTTCTCTCAAGTATGTGTTTTGGCGCTTATCGATGCTTTGAAAAATTTTCAGCTCGTCGCAAGTAAAGCAGCTTTATAATACAGAGTGCTTGAGGTGTAAACTTTATATTTCTTTTAGTTATGTGTATAATATGTATAAGAATACTGTTAAAGATCACATTAATTTGCTGTTCCTGTTGTTTTTTTTTTTTCATTTGGATTAATTAAAAATTTTAGAGTTATTGTTTTATTTTCAGAGTTATATGGATAAAAAATAAAAATATTTGATAAAAATAATTAAAATTAATTGCGATTTTATAAATTGGAAGTAAAAAAATTCGACATTGGAAATATTGTTAATTATGATAAAATAAATTTTTATATATAAGAGGTAAGAGAATCAGAGATGGCAATGTTGATAAAGTCTAAGTTTTGTAATCCCACAAATCGTGGGTTCTATTCCTAGAGTTTGTCGTATAACCATTCTATGATTATTTGCTAAAATACGCTTATTGTAACGTCAAAAAGGCATTAAAATATATAATCTAATAATTTAAAATTGGGAAATGTTCTGAGAAAGTTAAATACAAAATTATTAAATAACTTTTTTTTTGCCTTCCTCAAAAATAAAGCTTTTTAACGTTAAAAAATTTCAATCTGATTTATTTTTAGTTTCTTTTTTTCACATGTCAAAGGTTAAAGATTTTGGATCTTGTTTCATTTTTAATAATAAGGATAAAAAATTAACGAGTTTGATAAAAACAATTAATGTTTTTATGATTATACAAATTGGATATTGCATCGACATAAAAAAATATATCTTACTATAATTTAGTTGCAAGTGAGAAGATCTGAGATTGCTTAATTATTAAAGCCTTAGATTTGTGATCCACCAAATCGTGGGTTCAACTCTCAGTGCTTGTCGTAAAATCTCATTCTATGATCCTCTGCCAAAATACGCTTATTATAGTGTCAAAAAGGCAGTCAAATTAATAGTTTTTTATTCCAAAAATCGTTCTTTCGAAATTGACAACGAACGGTTTTTTTCATAATTTTTATATTACATTATAATTTTTGTCAAAATTTTAAAATTAAAATTTTATTATTATACAATCAATTGTAATTTTTAAATTAAAAACTATTTCTTAACAGACTGACTTTACTTTTAAAATTTGAGCTTAATAAAATCACGTCATATTATTAATTTTTTAAATCAAAAGTACTTAATTTACTTCAATTTCAAATATTTTTTAACTATACTAAACAAAACTCACTCTGAGACTTTCCTAATTTTATTTTTTCTCAAACGACATACAGATAATGGAGTCATTGACACGTAAAATCAGAGTTACAAAATATCACATTCATAAGCTACAAAACTGTTCATTATAATCAAACCTCTAAAAAGATTTTTGCAGTACAAACAAACAAACAAACACGCATATACATGCATACATAAAATTTGCTCTTCCTCTTTCGACAAAATTCTGTCAATATATCGGTCCAAGTTATCTACCTGTCTGCGGTCGAGTGGTTAAATTCGTGAGAGAAAGAGTTACATCGAATATATATACAAACGAGAAAAAAGCACGTGCATTCGATACGTAAAGAGTTAAAAAACAAAACTTGCCAAAAAAAAAAAAAATTGAAAGAACGTTTGGAAAACTAGTAACGAAAATGTCGTTTATGATTGAATGGAAAAAAACAACGTCAATCAATATATAACCGTTGATGTATTCATAATTAACTTCGAATTTTTAAAATACTTCATTCCCGTATTTTTTAAAAATATTTGATACTACAATAAACTTAAACTTGTCTCTCTTAATTATCAAAACAAAAAAATTGATTCACTTACAACATTTATCCTATATTCTCCAAAAATCATATTTTTTAAATTTTAAATAACAAATCTAATTCCAAAAATAAAAATCAAAACACAATAATAGACAACATAATCAAACTATCATCAATACTAATTACATCAAAACCTACTTTTCCAAAAAAAAAAAAAAAAAAAACAACATACCCATATACCTACCTATCCCAAAAAAAATAATAAAAAACAACCACGCTAAAAAAATATCCGTCTAAAACACACCATAATTATATATAAATTTATCGGTAGCAATTACACAATTTGTATACGAAAAAAGGAGTAGGGGATTTAAAACTCGTCGGTCCGTTTGCTTTTCCTGCAACTGTCATATGTGTATGCGAAGGGGGGGGGGTGATATTCCGTCTCGATATCCCCCGTTTTCTCTCGCTCTCTCTCTTAAAATCCTGACGCTCAATGTATGTATACATACATTGGATATATACCATATAGTAGAGAGAGGTAGAGAGATGAGAATGAATCAATAACAACAACGCGTATTTGTGAAAAGCGCGTAAGCCGCGAATTTCCTTTTCTCGAACGTTTACCATACAGATATTTATACGTATATACACACATACATTCTTCTTCTCCCCTTTTTATCAAATCTGCTTTTCACGTTATGAAAAATAAAAAAGACCAAGGGTAATGTAAAAAAATGTATTTGAAATTTCTTATGCAATATAAATATAACAGCAAAAAACTGAGCGCAACGCTAAGAATAAAAAGAATGAAAGAAACGGAATAAAAAATAAAATTAAAGAAAATGAAAAATTGCGCAAGTCACACAGAGAGAAAGAGAGTGAGAGGCTCTTGCACACGCGAAATTGTCCAGTCTGAGAATCGATAGAATATTTTTAAGCTTACTGCTACTGCTGCTGCCAACGATGACGATAATAATAATAACAACGAAGTAGAAGAAGCAGAAGCGGTATGGTATCTATAAAGGGGATGAGGTGAGGAGGAGAAGAAGGTAAAGGTGAGGCGCTGCTATACCGTTAAAACGAATTCTGCGCGCAGTCGTCGTTGTCGCGGACAGAGAACGATATGAT
>JAPYZE010008833.1:0-22245 GCA_030522805.1 Leptomastidea abnormis
TTTTTCAACTTCTTACATCATAAAAAACATTTTTAACAAAAATTATAAAAAAATTTTTTTGGCATGATTACATAGCTTCCTCTTTGAGGAAGCAAAAACACGTATAATCTGATTAAAAAAAAATATTATCTGATTATAAACTATCACATTCGAACCAGGCCTGGGTTAAGAAAAGTTAGGGCCCGGGGCTACTCTCGATTCGGGGGCCCCCACCCGCTCAGAGAAAAAAAGATATCATAAAACAAAAGCGAGCCAAGCACTTACAACTCTTGCATCCTTAAACCCATTAAACTTAATTAACCCAAGCAAGACAATCTCTCATATCCTAGTCGCCCTTAAACTCAAACAAGCCAACCCTTTATAACTCAAGCATTCTTATACGAAAACTAAGTAAACCTAAGTGAACAAACCCATAATAAATAGATTTGGGCGCAGTAGTTTTTAAGGTCTCGGACACGATTCTTTGAGTAAGTAACACATCGACAATTCAGCAGCTGATCCCCAACTTCGAGTAAAACGACCCTTATTTATTACGAGCCACAGGAGTTTAAGCTCTTGAAGACGATTCTTTAAGTTTACTTTAGTGAAAATAAATCGTTTACGATCAAAATAATCCTTTAAATTTTAATAATGAGGGGCAAAAGAAATAACTCACATAGAGAAAATAAATCGTGTTAAGATTAGGATTCGGGATAAATAAATAACCATACAAAAAATAAACATATTTTTTCTTTATTCTTAATTAAAATTTTTTTTTCTTAATTTCGAAGATACAAAATCAGATAGCAAATCATCAAACTCAATCTTCCTTAATAACTCGGATTCGATTGCTAAGCGAGAGAGAGACGTTAATCATTCATCCAACATCATTGCTCTGTACATATTTTTAATTCGTTTAAGAACAGAAAACGATCTTCTGCCTCACAATTGGCGATCGGTGTAGTATCAAATCATGGAACTTATAAACGATTTATTGCACTTTTTTTTAAATAAGCCAAATCATAAAGCTTTTAAGTCATATATATATATTTATTCTTTCCAATTAAAAAATCATGAAAATATAAATGTATATAAAATATAAAAGTACAAAATGAATATTGCAATGTGATTTATAGCTAAATCATATTTTTTTATTTTTATTACTAAAAGTAAAATTAAATAAATCTAAAGTGTACACCCATTATACTACGTAAAATAGAAACAATGACAGTATCATCGTTCCACAATAACTCGCATTTGAGTGATCAGGCTTTTAGGAATAATATATACAAAGTGAATATCACAGGCTATCCAAAAGAGAGAGAGATAGATAGATATTTATTTAATTTGGCCACGGGATAACCCATCTGGCCTTGAAAATTAATACAAATATAATGATTCATTCATTTACAAAAATAATACAAGTATTAAGCTTAAAATTAAATAATTATGATATAAAGCTCATTAAGTCCGGAGCTGAGCTTTTAGGCTGACGAGCTGAGCACTTAAAGATATTAAACAATGTGGAAGCAAACTAAATTGTAAAAATTAAATGTAAAAGTGCCAGTAATAATTTAAATGTAGCAAATATAATAAGCAGGGAATATGTCGAATAGAGAGAGAGAGAGAGAGAGAGAGAGAGAGAGAGAGAGAAGAGAGAGAAAAGAATAAAGGATCAATATTATATAACATGTGTCGCATGAGATTATAAGATATGCAAAGCTTGCAACTGCGTCTCTAAATCTCTCTCCCTAAAATTAAAATACAATTTGGCTGAAAAAAAAGACAGATACAAATTTGATAGCAGGATCGTCATTAAATCGATCACGTTATTACTGCTACTGATGCTACCTTGTCATGAGGATCGACCTCTGTATAAATTTTAATGCCTGAGTCTTTTCTGATAGGATACTTGAATGTTATTTGACACTTGGATCATAAGCTACTGTTGTATTGTTTGAGTTAATTATTTCAACTCAATAAAGAGATGCTGCTGTACATTTTCATAATAAATATCTGAACTGGACTTTCTTTTAAATAAACATTTAAGTACAAAGGAATGATAAATATAGTATTCAATAAGTATTATTCACCGATTTCTAATATCTCACGATAAATGAGAATACACACTCGCTCACTTGATTAATTGTAACTAACGAAAGATCAAGCGTGTCAAGTGATATTTACTGTAGATACAGTCCTTTGGCCGGTGCACCAATAGGAAGCGTAGACGTAATATAGCTACTAAATCGGAATGAGTAAACGCACACCTATACACCAAATAGTTCGTACACCGTATAACAGGATCTTGTCCAAAGACGCGCCCTCAAGAGTAAACAGCGTATCGTCCGAATGGCTATACGTATGAAGGTTGCGTTGATGTTTGTCGTCCCTTGTATTTACAAGACTTCCGCTCGCGTTAGTTGGTACCTTGTACCCAGGGTATGTTTACAAATCGTCTACAGAGCGTGCCATTTATACTAGCACACGAGGACGTTGCTCTATTGAACCTTAAGAGCGATGCAAACGTATACTTTATATTTTCTTTTCGCTTTTTTTGTGATTGCATATTTACTTATTAGAACTGTAATGTACACCCGAGAACATTTAATTCTTTCCGCCCGAAATATGCAACGTTGCACCTAATTTTCATTCATAAGCGCTCTCTGTTGATCAGTTAGGAAACTAATGATGAATGAAAATTAGGTGCGACGTTGCTTGTTTTAATACTCGAATAGTCGAATAATGATATTCGTATCGGAATAATTCGAATACCGAAATAGTATTTGAATAATTCGGTATTATTCGAATATTCAGATTTTTTCTTTTTTTCGAATATTGAAAAATCATACACAGTCATTTTTTGAAAAAAAATTTAAATATCGAATATTAGAATTACGAATAGTCGTCGAATAAATTATTCGAATATTCGGATATTTTTCTCGTATAGCCCCAGATCTAGTACTTATATACTCTCCGTAATAAGTTATGCCAGGACCAAGTTCCAGCTAAGACTTTTTTTACTCGAAGAAGAGAATAAAGACTAGGCGTTTTTTGATAATTATGCATAGAAGGAGGCATTTGATTTCAATATTAGTCACTTAATCACTGCCTATACCAGAACGGCAGATGAGATGAGTTTTCTAAATGCATATACTGTGAGTATCTCTCTCCCTCTCACATCGATATGATAAATGGATTTTTAATTTAAAAAAAAGATTTTTTGCATTAGCCACTTTTTTAGCATTAAAAAAAATTTTGCGATCTTATCTGTACTATACGTATACTTTTTGTATAGCATCTCAAGTTGTTATTTTTCGCAAAATTGCGACTTGATATACTTTTTGAATAACAATTTAAATGTCAGTTTTTGTATAACGGACCGCTATTAATGACTTGACTCACAATGAAACTATTAGTTTATGTGGTTTTAATATGGAATGAAAGCGGATAAACTTTTGCTCAGCTAGTTAAACATAAGATAAGAAGCTTGATTTATAAAAAATGATAAAACCGCTGCTAACTGCTTTAGCAGAATGCTTTCTCAAATAATTCTGATGTACAAAATGAATGTTTAAATAAAACGTTTCCCAAGTGCCCCTGTCTGTGCAAGCTATGACAGATAGAAGTTTGAATAATTTTGAATTTTTATTGATTTTTAGCTACTTGGCTTTCAAACGAAATTAAAAAAAAAATTCGTCGATACACTTTGATGAAACACATTTTAATTTGAATTTCAACGTTTTATCTTCAAGATAAAACGTTTTCCAAGTGCCCCTGTATGTGCAAGCTATGACAGATAGAAGTTTGAATAATTTTGAATTTTTATTGATTTTTAGCTACTTGGCTTTCAAACGAAATTAAAAAAAAAAATTCGTCGATACACTTTGATGGGACACATTTTAATTTGAATTTCAACGTTTTATCTTCAAGATAAAACGTTTTCCAAGTGCCCTTGTCTGTGCAAGCAATGTCAGATAGAAGTTTGAATAACTTTGAATTTCTATTGATTTTTAGCTACTTGGCTTTCAAACGATATTAAAATACAAAGTTAACGGTGACTTTATTTTTATGATATTACACTTAAATATTCTATGATAAATAATTTACTACATAATATATTAAGCTAAATATTTAAAAAAATTGGAATTAAGAAAATGAATTTTTAATTTAAAACACCTTAATAAATTTCAATTAGAGAAATTTTATAATTTTAATTTAATATTCGTAAAGAGTGACTTAAAAAACCATATAAAATTTCAGAAATAACAATTTTTTCAAAAAGCACTTGAATAAGGTACTTTTTGATCAAAAACACCCTTAATAAGATACAGTTAACAAAATTGATTAATTTTAATATAATATTCGTAAAGAACAACCCAGAAAACCATGAAAACGATGTGAAACTCAAAAAATCGAAATTTGTTAAAAAAGCACCAACGTAAAATACGTTTGGATCAAAAACACCCTTAATAAGATCTAGTTAACAAAATTTATTAATTTTAATATAATATTTGTAAAGAACGACCCAGAAAACCATGAAAACGATGTGAAACTCAAAAAATTGAATTTTTTTAAAAAAAGCACTCAAGTTAGGTACGTTTTGTATCCCTATAAATTATATAATAATATAAATTATATAATAATTACTTACTATTATTATTTATTTTTTTTTACTTTATTAGAGTTTATCGGAGTCTATGATTTTTTTCTCGACGATAGTAAAAAAATATAATTTTAAAAGCTTTTGTAATACATGTGATATGTTTAATTTATGTCTTTTTCAAACGTAAAGATATTACGAGATATAAAACATTTTTAAAAATTTACTTTCGACCTTAGAAATAAGTGTTTCTTGTACACCCAATTAAATTTAAAAAATTTTAATGATAATTAAATGAAACATAAAAGATTGATTTTTAACAACTTTAAATATCTTTCATAACTAATTATTAAAATTTTATTATTTAAATCAAAACAAATTTAACAATTAGTTTATTGTATACGTATATATAGTGCAATATTGCATTATACATGACACCTCAACATAAAATTCTACTGGTTGGGAATATGATTTACCTCTGGGAGTACGATTGGATAGTACGCAAATGGTACATAATACACGAGGAGCATCATAGGAACATCGTTGTTCAAACTTTGCTGCTCTTGAGAGACATTATTTTCAACAATGGAACTCTCGACCTCTATAAGAGGTACACTTTCATTTTCTTTGGCTACGCTAGAGATAATTTCACTTTCCGACGAATTTATTATGATTTTTGAACCACATTATCCATCACATTCTGAAATCATAAAAAGTAAAATAATTTCTAAATAATAATAATAATAATAATAATAATAATAATAATAATAATAATAATAATAATAATAATAATAATAATAATAATAATAATAATAATAATAATACTTAATCACCTCCGAAATTTCGGTCTGATCTGAGCTAATCTCAACGTCACAATCATTTTTGTCAATAGCCTTTGTACTTTGTTGAGTACCATTGTCAAGCAAATCCTGAAATTTTCAAAAGCACTAATATTACAAAGATAAATAATTAGTAGCTAAAAAAAATTAATTATTATAAAAAACGTATGTACTTACAATTTTTACTAGTCGGATGCGCGGTATTTTTCTCGGTAATTCTGCGTCCAATTTATTGTCATCGATAATTGCTGGACGCCAATATGAACGCCGTTTGCGCGTCTTATCTATCAAAAATCCTTCACCAAGTTGTCTTTTTAATTGATTCTATGTTATAAAAAGTTAAAGTAATTAATTTAAGTTTATATATACAAGTGAAAAAAAGTAATCTGATTAATATTTAATAATTTAATACTGCTTCAGAATCGTTGCGAGAAAGGTCTTCATCAGTGTCAAATCTGATCTCCGACCACACAAAACTAAACGTAATGTCTAATCCTCCCATTAACCTTGGCGGAATTGCCAAGGAATCCTTGTCCTCCTAGTAATCTAAAGTTTTACCTCTAGGCTATTACGTTTATATGCTTATATGCTATAACTATTAGTCAACGTCTATATTAACTACGCTACTTAGAACACAACTTTTTTTTACTAATTTGCAAATTGAATAATTACAATATTTATTTAATTTATTAATGATTAATTTTTTTATGTGTGTCTATATGTATATAAGAAATGATTTTTACCGTGCAATGGTGCAATAACTTTTGAAGGAATAAAGATATCGACTTAAAATTTTGCACATCTATTTGTTAAAAGTTATTCAAGAGTAGATTAAATTTTAGAGCCAATTAAACCTTTTTAAAAATATTTTTTATAAAAAATTTTTTTTTTAAATTAAAAAAAATTTAATTTGAAGAATTATATATCTTAGTTTTTAGGGTTGCTCTTAATGAATTTCATGTTAAAATTATAAGATTTCGCTAATTAAACCTTATTTAGGGTGTTTTTTCTATTGAAAATGCCTATTTTTAAATTAAAAAATATTAAAAAATTTGAGAAAAATTAAAAAATGCACAAAAATTTGATTTAAATAAATTTAAAAAAAATAAAAGCTTTAAAAAATGAAGTAGATAAAACTTACAAAAATAAAAATAAAATAAATGAAGAAAAAATAAAATTATAAATAATAAAAAAAAAGAAAAAAACATGCAAAAAATACGAAAAAAAAAATAAAAATAAATAGAACAAAAAAATAAAAAAAAGAATTAAAAATAAAAACAAACTCTGGGGGGTATAAAAAAAACGGTAAGAACGAAGCTCTACGAAAATAAGCACTCGTGTAGTTCTGTGAAAAAAGACGAGTACAGTACTCATGTTGACAGAACTTCGTGAGTACTCTTTCAGTACACTACACAGGTACAGTACTCACGAAGTTCTGTTAACATGAGTACTGCACTCGTCTTTTTTCACATGACCCATTTATACACCCCGGAGTTAATTTTTTTTATTTTACCTCGATGCATTTTTAAACATACCTTGATCATAATCGTAATCAGGGCAGCGTTCTCTGTAAAACAAAAATAATATTCAGGTAATAAGAAAAATGTTACAATATTAAATAATTTATTACAATTAATCATATAAAAGTTGTAGAAATGGTCTTTTATTTTAATATACAAATTTTATTGTCAAGTACTATCGAACGAATATTGTAAATAATTTTATGTTAAGATATTTCTTAATTCTAAATGCAAATAACTTTGTAAAAGAGAAGACTTTTAATTTATTTTTGACTATAATTTGATTAATAAAATTTTAAATTTTAAAATTTGAAGCAGCCATCCTAAGAGCTAAATAAGTTTTTATGAATGTTGATTCAAAATTTGTATACTATTCTAAAATCTCAATATTACATTAATTATAAGATTCCTAATAATATTTCAATCGTATTTTTTTAATTATAAAGAAAAATTAAACATATAATGATGAAATATCGTTATGAGTTTAAAATATAATTAATTTTATTAATAAGTAAAAAAATATTAATCCATAATTAAAGTAAATAACAAACCTTGAATACATTATAGCAAGGGGGTTTTCACTTTGAAATCGATTTCAAGCGATTTCAAGCGATTTCAATGCATTTTAAATGGCTCAGTAATCACCGATTTCAAATCGATTTCAGTTAAAATAAAAATCGATTTCACGAGTGAAAACCCCCTTGCATTATAGTCTCTAACTCTACATAAACGTCTAAATTTGGCTCAATTTGGTTCACTAATTTTTGTGCATATGCTAAACAATCATCATAAAGAAGATCTCCACAAAGACGTGGTAATTCCGTTGGAATAGAAACTATATATTGATAAAAAAAATTCATATTTTAATAAGAATTTTTAATAATTGAAGAATTTTTATGAAAAGTCCAAGACTGTATATAAAAAATGCAACGAGAAACAAAGGTAAGGCATTGATAGCTCATTTAAATAAATTTATTGTACAATTATTAGAAACTTGATTAATATTTTTGCTTCCTCAAAGAGGAAGCCTTGTGATCGTGCGGAAAAAATTTTTTTATAAAGCTTATTAAAAATGTTTTTTATGATGTAAGAAGTCAAAATATATTATTTTTTCGAAAAAAATTTTTCGTGTGACCACTTTTTCGTGTATGGATGTATGTATCCGTTTTTTTTAATCCAACATAAAAGTTTTTCCTTAATCCAACATAAAAGTTTTTCCTATCTTTCGATTTTGACCGGACAAAGTGGATTCGATTCATTTTTTCAAAAGAAATTTGGGAAAAAATATGAAAAAAAAGTTTTTTAGCGATCTTCCATTGTTTTTTTTTTATTTTTAGTTTTCGGAATATTGGTTTTTGCGATTTTAACATACTAAAAATGAATATTTTTTTTTTTTTTGGACAAAATGCATCTTTTAGAGAAAAAAAAAAGCTTCAAATTCCTTTTTTTACTTTTTTTATAAGTTATGTCAATTTTGAGTTATTGTTGAAAAACTAAAAATTTTTTAAGGTTGCATATCTCGACTGATTCGAAAGTTATTGATTTGAAATTTTGACAAAATATTTGCATTGTTTTTTTATTTTACAGGTTAAAATTTCAAGTATATTTATTGATTAGTTTTAAAGAAAACTGAGAAAATCTGTTTTTTTAGTTAATTCAAAAACTCGATTAAATCATTATATTTTGATTTGAAATTCGCACCATTTGTGTTATTTTTGTTGTAGATGGTCTGTATAAATTTTGGTCTTCAACGGATTATTATTTTTTGAGATATTGATTTTTTTTGTATGCTGCTTTTTAAGCAGACGACCGAAGAAGATAAACACAGATTTTAATGCCTGAAAATAATATGATCTAATCTTTTGATTTTGACCAGACAAAGTGGTTTCGATTTATTTTTTTAAAAGGAATTTGGAAAAAAATATAGAAAAATTATTTTTAGCGATCTTTAATTGTTTTTTTTCATTTTTTGTTTTCGGAAAATTGGTTTTTTGCGATTTTAACGTATTAAACATTAATATTTTTTTTCGGATAAAGTGCATCTTTTAGAGAAAAAAAAGCTTCAATTTACTTTTTTTGATTTTAAGTTATTGTTGAAAAACTAAAATTTTTCAAGGTTGCATATCTTTATCGAATAATTTTAAAGCTATTGATTTGAAATTTCGCCCAGTTATTTCAATTATTTTATAAAAAAAAAAAAAAAAATAATGAAGTTTCTTCCTGGGTAAAGGCACTCTTAGAGAAAAAATGATTTAATTTATTTTTTAGTTTTTTGTAATTACGTAGTATTCAATTATTGTAATTTGATTAATTCAAAAGATATAATTTTGGAAATTTATAAATAATTTTTTTGCTCTTATCTATTTTATGGTGAAAATGTCCAGCTTTTTAAAATATAATACTATGAATAAAAAAAATAAAAATTCCTAAATTTATATGAAATAAATATTTATTTGAGGAAGCTTCCTGTCAAATAATTGGCAGCGGTTTTTTTTCTTTTAAATCCGTCTCTAAAGGAACCATCGTTTTCAGGTTTTCGAAAAAATTGATTTTTTACCTATTTGTTTGCTAAACATGTATAGAGATATGTCCCGAAAGTGATTTTGTTCGAAAAAACTTATAGCCCAATAAAAGCTATTATTCTAACTATAAATCTATGTTTACTAATAAAATAAAAATAAGTTTTAAAAACTGCTGATAACTGCTTTATTCAATTCATTTTAATTTATTAATTTATTATGCTTTACAGGTGATTAAAAACAAATAAAAACTATTTAAAAACAACAAGACTACCGAACAAAAAGTATTATTTAAAAGAGAATAGGAAAAAGTAATTTTTTGGAAAAGTTGTTTTTGTTAGTAAATTACAATGACTGATAATATTGATTAATAAGTTAATCGAGTTTTTGCATGAAATAAAAAGTTTTCAGCATTTTCTCGAAAAATTTTTTCAGAAAAATGATATATTCCGACTTTTTACATCATAAAAAACATTTTTAACACACTTTATAAAAAAAAAATTCTGCATGATCACAAGGCTTTCTCTTCGAGAAAGCAATTAGTGGCTTCTCAAAATTTATCCAGCCAGATTTATCTTACGTAGATCAATTATCCGTAATATTCCGATATTATTTAAATGGTCACGTACACGAAAGATTCGTTTGTTTTTTACAAATAACAAGTCATACAGATGAACAGCAGAGCATTGACATTCTTCGTTTACTTAAAAAGTACGATCTGAACATAAAATACTGTAGAGCGCAAACGTATGACAATGCTAAGTAGTAACATGTCAGAGAAATATAGTGGATTGCAAGCTTGTCTAAAAGAAAACGAATTGGCTGTTTACGTTCCTTGCGTTGGACATTCTTTAAATCTTGTTGGCGAATGTAGTGTCAATGAAAATATACATTCTGCAAATTTTTTTTACCTTTTGCAAAATTTATTTAATTTTTTTAGTTCTTCGACTCATAGATAGAGAATTTTACATGAAGAAAATGGTAAAGTTACGAGTTTATCAATAACTCGGTGGTCAAAAAGAGCAGTTGCTGCGAGTGCTCTGAAAAATAATTTCACGGGTATATACAATGCTTTGAGTCGATTAGCTAATGATGAATCACAAAAATTAGATACCCGACGTGAAGCTTCATCATTAAAAAACAAAATTATTAAACTTGAAAATGCTATCATGGCAGTTTTCTGGCATGCAATATTAAGTAGATTCGATGCTACTAATTCGTATTTACAGAAAGTTGAATTAGACTTGAATGTAGCCGTAAACATGATGCTTTCATTGATAGATTATTTAAAAAATTTACGAGATAATTATTCCAAAATAGAAAATGAAGCAAAAGCTTTAAATGCAATGATTATACAAGAGTATTCTGATGTTAAAAAAAGAAAAATCACAAAAAAATTAAACGATGGCGAAAAAGAGAAAGAAAAATTATCTGGATCTGATAAATTTAGAATAGATACTTTTTATGTTATTATTGATAAGTTAATCGCAGAAATGCATAAAAGAATTGAAGCTTACTCTTATATAACAAAAGCATTCAAATTTTTCTTTAATATTTTATCTATAAATGCAGATCAATTAAAAATACAAGCTAAAAATTTAGTTGAAATTTACCACGAAGATTTACAAATGAATTTAATTTATGAACTAGAACAGCTTGCTCCAATGATCCAATCAAAACCACAAGACTTTTTAACTGAAGTTAAAGGTGAAATAAACAATGTCATTTGTCCTTTCAAAATATTAAACTGGCTTGTTGAAAATGAAATGATTGACGTTTTCCCAAATGTTTATATTGCTCTTAGAATATTTGTCACATTTTTACATAAAACTTTACAATCCACTTAAAAAATTTATAAGCGCACAAAAATGAAAAAAAAAATCCTAGAAAATCCTTCAAAAAAATCACATGTAAGATTTTAGTAAACGTAAATATAAATAAAAGCAAAAATATTTTTCTCTTTATATTCTCGTTATTGTTATCTCTGGAGTGAAATTTATCATTGTTGTGAACAAAGTATATCGAGACATGGACTTTTAACCCGCAAATTAGCCAACCCATTAAAAAAAAAATATTTTTTTCTAGGTACCTTTTTAGATAATTTTTTATTTAAAAATTTAAAATAGACGCTACTACTTGAAGACGTTAAGAATATAAGAATAATGAATTTGATGGGATTGCAAGCAAAATAAAAAGAAAAAAACAATAAAGAAGTATCGTTTTAAATTCGTTTTTCAGCCGCTACGTGGCAATTCAGACGTTTTCGTTTCTCACTACGTAGTTATCCACTTCATATTATACATAGATCTTATTAATTTCATTGTAATTTCTAATGTGGATTTTTTCTAATGTGGATTTTTTCAAATTTTCAAATTCATTGTAATTTAATTTTTCTAGTTCCTTGTTTTATTTGACGTCTAGGATCCGATCTTCTGTCGTCTTACTAATGAGCCTAACAGACGATAAAGAGCGAAACGATTTTTTGTTGTTTTTTTCTTCTTATTTAGCTTTCAGAAGCTGCATTGTCCTTACATTTCTGCCCTATAAGCCTTTTTTCGATGCTTCTATGGGTTTCTGCAGCACAAGCGTGAGTTTATTAATTTAATGTGAGTTTTTTTATTTAATCTTTATACCGAATTTTAAACACGGCTCAGCTCAGAATGACAGCTGCTAAATATAACCAACGCTGTGCAGATTATACGCTATACCGACTGCGCAAAGATTTTTATGCATATAGGATGTAATTAATAAAATATACATAAAATACTTCAGGTTAAAAAAGATTAAAAAAAAAGGAATCGAAAAACATAGCGAATAAGACGAAGAAAAATTATAGAATAACTTACCGAGTTTTTTCTTTATTTTTGACTTTATAACTGTATCCTTCATGGTAAAAACCTCTTAAAGTCGTTTCTTTTTCCATGCTGGAAGCATTATCAAAAACAATAATTTACATGAAAAGTCAAAAAGCTTAACGCAAAACGATATTTATTAATTTGATGTAAATAAAGCTATGTATGAAAAAAATATTTCGTAAAAACGAAAGACTATTTTTTTCAAAGAACGCCTGTAATATATGTTGCGAGAATAAAGTACTGAAATTTATATGTATATTATTATAGCTGATAAATGCGGCGTTAATCGCATCATTATTAAAACCTTAATATTAAGTTATACGAGAGTAACACTGGAAGCAATAGGGTTAATGTCGACAAATTGTATTACCGGTATTAGTAAACGTGGCCTAATCTGAAAAAATAATACTGTTATAAAAGTCTTCGTCAGCCATATGTCCATAATTGATCCATCGAGCAAAACGAAGACAAGCTTGACGAGAATTATTATTAAGCCCCTGATGATTTTGCACATGATAAGGATGCATATGTAAATCATTCGATAAAACCTGTCCTAATATTTTCCTATTAACTCCTGAAATTTTTTATATAAAAATCTCATTATTAAAAACTTTATTGTTAAATATTTATTTGAGTATTTGTTTCAATAATATACCAATTTCTATTGCAGCCCTTCGTGCACTTTGTCTTCCCCATATGCCTCTCTTGCGCTTCATCTGCGAAAAAATCTCTTACTAGTCGTATTTGAGAGGCTCGTGGCACACTAACATTTCCAGGGAGTCGTCAACATTTTACCCAGACAACATTTCAACCGCCAATGAGAGTTGAGCGCGTTATGTCGAATCAGAGCAGCAGGATAGCGATAGTTACAAAGAATATGTGTGTGTGTGTGTGTAAAGAGAGAAAGAGAATATAGTCACCGCACCATTATTTGAGGATTGGTTTCAGCATTAACATTTTCCAAACTTTTGTTTAAGTCAAATGTAAATTCTTCGTAATCTAATAATTCATCTTCGTCGTCAGAATCGTCTAAATCGATTCTATTTTCTTCAATAATGTCATCGTCTTGCATAAAGAGAAACATAGTTAAAAGGATGTTTTTATAATTTATGTTCGTGCATTTGAATAAAAAATCTTTGAGAAAAGCTTAAAAGAAATAAAGCTTATTCTTATTCATGAAATAAATTGACTATTTTTATTCGATTACTTTAAGAAGAAGTTTTCATAAAACGTAACCGGAAAATCAATTATTTATTATTGCGTTTTTTTAAAGCTCATGTATAAAATAAGTTCCCCAAAAGAATTTAGTTGGAAATGATTGTGTAAAAAGTTACAATATAATTAACGCAATTTCGCCTTAGAGAAATGCATGTAACCTCCTAAGTTTCAATGCGTTTTCTGAAAAACCATGTTTTTTACACACATAGGTCTCCACGATATCTCTAAAACTACGCGATAAAACGACTTATTTTTTTTTATTTTAAAGGATATTAAATTTATAAATCTTATTTCTTGTTTTCTGTCACTTAAAATCTTTTAAAAAGTAAAACAACAGCAATAAAAGAAATTAAAAATTCATATTTTTACCATTTTGATATTTTGATATTTTTTGTTATTAAAATAGGTTTTATTATAAAATGAACAAAAAAACTTTCATAGATAATTTCAGATGAATTGGAAAGCTTTGGCGCTAAAGACCCCTTATTTTTAGCATGGTTGCATTCTAGACTGTATTGATTGTGAACAATGTATTTTTTATCAAAAATAGTATATTACGCACCTAGGGAACAAGAATTAAGAAGGCCGAGATTACCAGGATATTCACGCCCGAGGCGAAGCCGAGGGCGGGAACCTGGTGATCTGAGCCTTCTTAACTTGTTCCCGTGGTGCGTATACTATTTTTCATTATCCATTATCTTCCGATCAAGAAGTGCGGTTGAAATTTGCACAGCTGATCGGGAGTAATGAAATAGTATATTACGTTACGAGGCAGGGAAGTGGTATTTTCCCGTCCGCGTGTGTGTTGCCACCCGAGGCGAAGCCGAGCTTGCTATCCCCACATAACTCAACGATAAAGCGCTTGAGCGATTTTTTATTTTAATGTCTTTAAAATGCAAGCTTGCTACTCAGCACTCTGCCGCTGATTGGTGAACCGAACTAAGCCATTCAGCGTAAAAAAAAGAGATACCTCTAAAACTATAATAACATTTCTTTAAGCTTTTTCAAGGAAGTAGTAGTTTTTTGTCTTCGATTTTTCCTGTCTCTGTTTCCTTGTTTCGCAGCACGTAAGGCTTCAATCATGCTCGAATTAAAGTCCTCTATCAAAGTATTTGGGTAATGATGTCGAGCGATTCCTAGAATTATTTTGAAGAAAATTGGACATCACTTTCATTATTCGTTTATATATTAAACAACGTAAAAGTATAGTTTTTCTTAATCTATTATACGAATTAAGAAAATTTATAATTCGATGTTTAAGAACATGTTTGCAATTTGTGCTGTTTTTCATTCGCAGTGAATTTGTTTTTCGTCTATTAATAGTTCGACTCACCCCATAAAATCTTACAAAAATTTATTTTACTTAACAGTTCTTTGCTTTGACTTTTTTTTGTCCAATTAAACTTATTTACTAATGTATCCAACAAAACTTCCTTAAGTATCTGACGACTTATTTCATATAAACTGTCCCCTTGACACTTGTTTTTGTAGTATGATATCTACAAATAATTGTTGTTACAGATAAAATAAATTTATTTATTATTGATTTAAATAGCTAGATATAATTATTTTACTCGCTTCCCAGGCGAGACTCTTTTTCTTTCTACATTTATAGATTTTTTTAAATTACATTCAATTTTTGTTTTTGGCTTTGTTACTATTTGTAAAATTTTTTATTATAATTCTGGTTTACCGTTATTTTTCGTTTTTCTTCATCTTCTTCAAACAATGCTAAATCTTCAATAGTATCAATAGGAAGGAAATCAGAAGGATCTGTACTTTCTAAATGATTTTAGCTAACTCTGTAAAATATGATTTGAAATTTGTTAAATTATGTTTCAAAAATTTAAGAAATAATATTTCTTGTATTTCTACAAGAAAACACTAATTAAACATTTACAGATTATTTTCTTGCAATTCTAAAAATTTGCTATCAAAATACTTTTTAGGATTTTCAAAAGTTTTTTTATTTTCTTCTTCAATAATTTCTTGCAGTCTTTTTTCGCTAAATGTTATAACTATCTTGTCTAACTAATAAGGGTTTCGATCGTATATTTGAAATTTTTTAGTAGTTGATGGATTTACTAGTTCACTTTGATCTATCTCGACAGAATCTTCAAAAACTAAAAAGTACAGTTATATATTTATTGAGATAAAAATAAATTGTTGAAAAATTAAAAATTAAAAGAGGCATAAGAGAAGAGATTATAAATTTGAATATGTTTGTACAGCAAACATTTAGCATACTATATAATTCAAAATTTGTTATTGGAAGTTATACGTAGTCTTATTTAATACATTTTTTAAAAATTAGTTTACTTGTATTTTTTGGATGAGAGGCATCAATCATTTCTTTTTCAGAAGAATTTTCAGAAACTGTTATATTACCATTAACCCCATCTTTATTCTTATCATTATCGTCTTCTTTATCGTCATCATCTTTTTCATTCTCAGAACTCTCACTCTCTTCAGAACTTTCACTCTCGTCAGAACTTCCACTCTCATCTTTATATTCACTATCATACTCTTTGCGCTTATTTATACTACCACTACTACTACCACTAGTTTCATGACTCTCAAGCTTATCATCCTGATCAACATAACTTTTCATTTCATTAGATGTATTTTTATCACTATTTTTATTATTTTTTCACTACTTTCTGGATCTATTATGCTTTTAAGTTTTTCAAAATTTTCTTGTTTCATTTTCCTTAGAGTCTTATTTATTTCATCAAGAGATACTCGTTTAGCTTTTAATGTCTTCGTCACTTTCGGTCGTCTCAAAACGTTTTGGACGTTTAACAGACCTACCAGTTTTTGTTACTGATTCATTATGTTTTCTTTTTTTATCTTTCTTTTTTCCCGTCATTTTATCTGTACAAAGAATTTCTATAAATCTGTAAAAAGAATTTCTATTGTTATTTTAAAACAAAAGGTTTATAAAACACAATAAATATAGAGGAAACCAGGGTTATAATAAATTATTGTAATAAACTATTTTTTAGTTTCATGTGTTGATTTGGGAATTTTATTTTTTAAGATTTTTACTAACTTAATCTTATCTTTAAATAGTGCTTATAAGGGTTTCGCGAAGGAGACTAGCTACAAATACTACTACTCATAACGAATATTTTGCTTTTTTGATGGTCTTATCAGCTTTTTTTGTGTAGTTTTTCGAAGCAAGATTAAAATTATTTCAGATATACTATTAAAATCATTTGTACGTAAGCTACTTATTCAATAATGAGTAGTTTTAAAGTTTAAATAAATATGTTGTAAAGAAAGTGCTCGAACTAAATTTTAATTTAATCCCTTGTGTAATATAATTAGTTTATCTAGATCCAACGCTACAAAAAATTAAAACTAAGATAAAAAACCGTTGCCAAGCACTTGGCAGAAAGCTTACTCATAATAAACATTAATTCCATTTATATTAGCTATAAAATTCTATTAACTAAATAGTATTTAAAATTAATAATGGTTAGATAAACGTATTTTAAAAAGTAAAATTGTTTTTAAAATAGCTTGTAACTTTAATCGTACGTAATTTTTGGTTGAAAAAATATTTTTTAATGCACCAAAACTTAAATTATCGCTTAGTTCAAGAACTTTAATTTAAATTGCTTTTTATAACATATTTTGCTTTTAAAAAAGTTATGGTTATTAGAGTTATTTTACAATTTTGCTGAGTAATTGCGCGAGTCTTCGAATGTTCAAGTAAGAGCAATATAAGTGTTATGATGAAGGCCAAATAGATCTATAAATAAAAAAAATTTAAGAGAGAGCACTTTAATTTAATAAATATTTCAAAAATGCTATAATTACGTTATAATATTAATCCATATTGTGGAGCATCAGCGACACCATAACATTTTTTTTCATTTCTGCAATTTGTGTCCTGTTAAATTTTTTCCATAGAGGCATTACATAACATTTCGCTAAAATTTGACTAAGAGATACTAGATTTAATTTTATATTTTTTAATTTCTTATATTTATACATGCCAATACTGTTCGAAATTACTGGTGTCTTATAGATTTTTTTGACGTTACCCACTTTTTTGACTAAAAGTTTTATCTCTCCTTCAATTAATAAGATATTTACTACTTGACATATATCTTTCTTCTCTACTTGACAATAACAATTTCGTTCATCCGACCTCAAATGGAAGTTTTTAGTCTCAACTTTTTTGAACTGAGGTTTTCCTTTTAGTGAGGATGGGACAATGGTAACACGAGGAAAGTAAACACTTGGGGATTTATCGCTTTTTAAAGAAAATTGCATGAAGTCTTTTTCTTGCAATCGTTTTGCGAACTGTTGTAATGGCTTTGGATAATTTCGAATTTTTTTTTGAAAAATGGAAAGTTTTTTCATAGATGAACGCTGAAGTTTTTTCTAAGCAACCGAATGTTCGAGCATCTTCTACTATGTGCAGCAATGCATGACAATTGTAAGACATGAACGCTGGAGAATATAATTTTGGGGCAAATTTTACAAATATTTTCAAACATGTTTCTGCCTTAAGAGCTTAAAGTGGGTTATTGATTAGATACCAAAAACTTATGTAAATCTTCAGATTATTTTTATTATCTAATAAATGTTTTTTATATTTATTATTATTTGATTTTTTAGATATTGACAACGTAGATCTGTTGATAGGCAAAGTGATGGATCAAGGCCCTATGTTAGCTATTAATTTTACATCCCAGCAGATAATGTGTTTGCGAGATGCAAAAGGCAATGTGGCAAAAATCTAAGTTTATCAGCAACAATATACGGTACCTCTATCCCCATTAAAACACTTAATCTTTGTATCGCAGCATCAAAAACAGTTGTATAATATTTAGCTTTAAAATAATTTTATTCAAGCATATTTTCATACATTGGAAACAATACCAAATGCAATCTGTCTTTCAAAAATACTGTACCATTCCTTTCTTCTCGCCATTCCAATCAGTTCATTATCATTAGCTTTCAAATAATCGTAATACGTAACATTGATAAACAATCTATTTTTCTGCATACGTTCAAGTTCAGCTTTACAAATATATTAAAAACTACTCAATTCATAAAATCTCGCTCTATAAATCATTGACTCATCCGTACTAAAACCCGTTGCTTTATTTTTAACAAAAAATCTCGCTAAATAAAGTTTGTAAGGTGTAGAGCCAGGATAGAGTGTACAATTATAAATAGCACCGGATAGTAACAGTGGTTCGAGGTAATTTTCATCTTGACTATCGACCACCGGTACATGACCTGGATACAGATTACAAACCTCAATGTATCCTACAAACGCTTCGTGGCAGATCAGTTTTTGAACTATCACTCGATTGCTCCACAGCGTAGCGCAAGTGTCAAAACTGTCTGATCCTTTCCTAGCTCAGCTTCGGTATCCGCCCAATATTCAGTAGAAGATCTATAAGCTGCTTACTAGCTGCATATTGGAGCGCAAGATGTAAGGAAGTTTGACCTTTGTTATCGCGTTTATTCGGATCAGTACCAGTCTCCAGTAGCCGCTGTGCCGCGGATAAGTCACTATGACGTACGGCGAGATGGAAGGCTGTCGTGTCGTTGCAGTCTGGGGCTTCTACAGGTACGCCTGATTCCAGCAATAAACGCGTGCAATTTACCTGACCCCATAGGATAGCTTGGTGCAGGAGGGTATTTCGTTGCCAAAGCTCAGTGATTTACTTAATGCTGTTCTGTCTTATTCTATCTCGTCTCCTGAGCTTACTCTATAGGAGAGAAGGAGTTTCAAGATGCTGAGGTTACGGCAACGAAGGGCAAGGCTTAGAGGTCTTAGCGATAAGGCATTTTGACGATTAACATGAGCGTCTTTAAGTAAGAGAAGTTTTTTCTGCGATACGAAATCGATAGAGATTATCCCAGAGTGATTAATGTTGAACTTAGCGCGTGAAGCAGATGAAGATACTGAAAATCGTATAGACATGGCCGTAGGCCAAAAATAATTTTAAAAAACGCAGGAGCCAAATTTAAAGTCTTTTTAATATGTTGCAACTTGCGCCACTAAAATAAATTAATTTTTAGTGCACGAATGCACTTATAAGTAAAGAATGAAAAGTCAAAGGCACATGATGCGGATGGAGATGCGAAAAATCGTATGGGCATGGCCATATGCCATAAATACTTCTCAAAAAACGCAGAAGCCAACATAGAGGTCTTCTTAACACGTTAAAACTTGCGCCATTAGAAACAATTTATTTTCACGGAACATATACACTTATAAGTAAGGAAAACAACGTCAAATGCGTGTGATACTGCTAGGGATATTTAGGAGTATATTACGAGCATAGAAAAATACTGTGAAGCATTACTCGACTGAAAAGCCATCTCTGTGATACGTAATCGATCGAGATTACATCCCAGAGTAATTTTCGATCGATTTTTATCGGGAATGTACTTTGACCGTAGAAATATACTCTTGAACTATACTCGACCGAAAAGCCATCTCTGTGATAAGAAATCGATCGAGATTATATCCCAGAGTAATTTTCAATCGTTTTTGATCAGGAGTACATTTCGACCGTAGAAATATACTCTGGAGCAATTCTCGACCGAAGAGCCATTTCTGTAATTCGAAATCGATCAAGATTACATCTTAGAGTAATTTTCAATCGATTTTTATCAGGAATACATTTTAACCGTAGAAATATACTCTGGAGCAAAAGTCGACTGAAAAGCCATCTCTGTGATATGAGATCGATCGAGATTACATCTCAGAGTAATTTTCAAACGATTTTTATTAGGAGTACATTTCGACAGAAGAAATATACTCTGAAGTAAAATTCAACCAAAAAGCCATCTCTGTGATATGAAATCGATCGAGATTACATCCCAAAGTAATTTTCAAACGATTTTTAACAGAAGTAAATTTCGACCAGAGAAATATACTTTAGAGCAAAATACAACCGAAAAGCCGTCTCTGTGATATAAAATCGATCGAGATTACATTCCAAAGTAATTTTCAATCCATTTTTATCAGGAATATATTTCGAACGTATAAATATACTCTGGAACAATACTTTTATTAGGAATACAATATGAGATAAGAAAAATATTTTATTAAAAATTTTGTCGTACTTTACCTTAGTGTTAACACTTATTATTGCATATTTATATGAAAATATAGAAAAAGAAAGTTCTTATACATGTTGTACAAAAATAATAATAACACAGGCCCACAAAAAAGTACCCTTATATATGAGTGAGGCCCACCTTACCCTATGTATTTTGACCTGCTGAATCCGAATCTGCAATAAAAACCGCTGCTAACTGCATTAGCAGAATGCTTTCTCAAAGAATTTCGAAAAACAAAATTAATTATTTTTAGAATTTTAATATATTATTTCTTTAAAAAAGAAAAAATCTAAAATCAATATGATTAATTAAAATATTTAATATTTTTAATTTGTTTCCAAAAGCACTTAAATAAGGTACATTTAAATACGATGTTAGTAAAAAGCGACCCAGAAAACTATCAAAACAATATATAGTTCCAAAAATATAAATTTTTTCAAAAAACACTTAAATAAAATACTACAACCCCTATTTTTTATTGCAGATTCGGATTCAGCAGGTCAAAATACATAGGGTAAGGTGGATCTCACTTATATGTAAGGGTACTTATTTTTGTAGGCCTGGGTAATTATTATTATTATTATTATTATTATTATTATTATTATTATTATTATTATTATTATTATTATTATTATTTATATTGTTATTGTAACGAATTCATTGATACATAAGCGCTTCTTTGTTTCTTGCGTGGTCTCCGTCTCTCCCAACCCTCCGTCTCACATGCCATGTGAAATAATATAAAACAAATGAGCGCGACTTTTGAAAAAAATTATTGGTCCTAGTTGTCCCGCTTTAGTTATGAGAATTTTTCTCTAAGAAAGAGTTGGATCAATGGATAGAGGATCTAAAAAAAAAGCGGAGTAGAACTGTCTAAAGTCCAAAGCATCACGCAAAAATCAAATGAAACATTATTTTATTCATACTCCGAACTGCCTTGTAAAAGATATGACATTTTCGAGAAGAAGGGCAAAAACAGAAGGCGTACAAGAAGTGTCAAGTGCAATTGCTTATTCATTGAGTATATTATTACAAATGAAGATAATTCAAAGTTAATCTTTAATATAGATAAATCTATCAACACACATAACGATCTGTGCATGGAAGGGCAAGCTATCTTAAAGGAAATATATAAAGGTATAATTTTTGACATCATTATTTTAAATGCAAATTTAATAATTTAATCTCGCTTGTTTTCTATCTCTTTTTCTTGCTCTCTCTCTCCTTCTCTTCCTCCTCCTCCTTTTGAAGATGGACTACCTGAAAGAGAAGTCGGCAATGAAGAGCCAGGACTCTCTTTCTTTCCGATCCTCCTTCCTCTATTTCTACACCTCCTTCACCTCGTCCTCAAGATGGACTAAAAGTAGGCAATGAAGAGCCAGGACTTGAAAGAGAAGTTAGCAATGAAGAGCCAGGACTCTCTCTTTCCGATCCTCTTTCCTCTAATTCTACACCTGCTTCATCTCGTCCTCAAGATTGACTACAAGTCTACAATAAAGAGCCAAGTATCCCTTGCGGGGGTGTGGGTGATTGAAGATCCCCCACAGATGACTACGGCCGCATAAACCGTAAATTTATTTTATTAGAATTTTAAATCTTTATTTTATTAAA
>JAPYZE010008842.1:0-11374 GCA_030522805.1 Leptomastidea abnormis
AAAAATTCTCCAAGTAAACAAGAATCGGAAATTATGCAACTTATTTTACACGACAACGAAGAGCTTACAGCACAAGAAATCGAGGAATCACTGGAAGCTAAAGAGCAAAAAGATAACGGAGGAATCTAAGGAAACCGAATCACTTTCATGCTAGATATTTGTCTAAAATAATCAATGTAATTCAAGAAGCTGCTGACTTGGGTTTAGCTCAAAATCCAATCATGACTCGCAGCTTACAATTTTCTTGTGGATGTGAACGAATTTTGATCGCTTATAAAGAGCTACGCAAAGACTTTCTTTGTCGTATGAAGCAGCCTCGCCTTATAACTTATTTTAATACTCTTAAAAAATCGTAATATGGATTTTTATGTATTTAATAAAAGATAAATTTCAAAATTTTCTAAAACTGGAACCGAACCCCCTATTCTCCATTTACTCAATACTTCCATATTCGCGGATTCGGTATTCACGGCACTTTCGTAGAACGTATCCCCCGCGAATAACGGGGATCTGTAGTTATCAATTTTTTGTCATAATAGCGTTAAATGTGTTGTAATTTGATTAATTAAAAGATATAAATTTGAAAATTATTTTTTGGTAAAAAATGTCCAGTTTTTTAAAAATAATTCTATAAATATAAAAAATAGAAATTTTCAAATGTATATGGAATAAATAAATATTTATTTGAGGAAGCTTCCTGCCAAATAATTGGCAGCGGTTTTTATTTTTAGTTTTCGGAAAATTATTTTTTTTTTTTAATTTGAACACATTAAAAATTAATATGTTTTTTCAGGACAAAGTTCATCATTTACAGAAAAAAAACACTTAAATGCCTTTTGTTTGCTCTATTAAAGCTTTGTAACGGTTAAAATTTTCAATATGGTAGTCTTAGGATTTTAAGATGTATAGAGGGACTCTGAATTCAAAAAGCGCATTTTCAGAAAACGTCAATATATATAGGTATGTGTGTAATGATTTTTTGGCATGAGATAACTTCCGAAGGATTCAAGACATCGAGCAAGGATATTTGGCTAATAATTAAATTGAGAAAGAATTAAATTTTGGAAAGAATCGGTCCCTATTTAGGGCCTGACTTTTTTCGCATTGACTTGCCACATATCAAAGTATTTAAAATATCGATTTGAATTTTGCATACTTTTTTACTATTTACATTTATCTAGACTATATACACTGAGAATGAAATTTCATTAAATCAAAAAGAAATTTTTTAAGTCAAAGAAATTCCTTCTTTGCCCTTATTCCGAAAAATATATCTTTCGATGAAAATAATGAATTTTTTGTCTTAAAAAAATAATTTCTTACATTGTATTCCATTTTTTTTAAATCAAAGTAATCTAGTTTAAAAATTAAAAAATTTTGAATAGCAGTAACAAAAAATTTTTTTTAAATAAAAATTTAGAAATTAATTTAAAAAAATATTTTTAAATAAAACAAATATTTCTTTAATGTGATATTGAACATTAAAAAAAAAATTTTTAAATTGTCACGTACGATGCCGAGCTTTGCTCGACAGTACGTGGTACCTGACGGTCTTTAGAGCGTTAAAGGCGCTCAATGCTGACGCTAGCATTTTTCGGCGCGACCGCAACTAGCGAGCCCTGTGACGCTGCGCGTTGCCGGCAGACGGGGCTAGGCAGTTCGCGACTCAACATCGTAGAACGTCTCATTATTAACATTTACTATCTCTCTCCTTCGCCCATTCATATGCTTATTCATTAAAGTAACATT
Organism: Leptomastidea abnormis; assembly: GCA_030522805.1. Classification (NCBI taxonomy): domain Eukaryota; kingdom Metazoa; phylum Arthropoda; class Insecta; order Hymenoptera; family Encyrtidae; genus Leptomastidea; species Leptomastidea abnormis. Next base: position 1,750 of record JAPYZE010008842.1, read on the forward strand.
AACTTGCATATCAGTCGCGCTCATTTCACGACCCCTCCTTTGCAATAAGGTCCATACCTGGTCACGCGAACGCACACCTGCGTACGTTACAGATTGTATAGGAACTACACCTATACATAAACATATTTTTTGGCATCCCTTGTGTTTTCGCGTAGCGAAGGAATTTTCGGATTTTTGTTCCATTTTGGATATTTTGAATTTATTTCCCTATTCGTGGGAAATACTCGTGTCCTTCACGAAAAGCAAAATCAAGCTCAACGGCCTCTTAACTGCTATACGGAAAGCAGTTATGCGAAATAGCCTCTGACTTTTCTGTGGAGTCGACACCCAGGCATTTCCTCGAGTGATAATAAACATTTATTGAGATAAGATGTCGAGAAACGTTCATATAAGTTTTGGCCCAGAAACCATAAAAAACTAACAAATGGAGATTTAGAATCAATTATTGGTTTACCAGAAAAAGTAGTTAAAGTGATTGTCGTACTTTCAAATACATATGGAACGGAGGTTACCTTAGAAATTTCTGAAGCAGATAATAAATTCTCGATCTTATAGGAAACATATCAAAAATGATATATTTGAGAAAAACTATTGACACATACTTAATATTAGATAAAAGTCTGGGTGCAGATTATTAAATTAATAATATAAAATGTAATGATGACAAAAGCGACGTAGATGAGTCTGAAAGTGAAGATGAAGGCCATCGCCGTTATTTTCTAGCTTCTGAATATGCTACACGTTATAACGCCTACGAAAGTCTAAAATTACGAAAAAAAGATGAATACATTGAAACCGAGGATGAAGACGAAGAGTGTAACGAAACAGAATACAAATACGAAAGCGAAGACAATGAAAGCTATGAAACCAAAAATAAAGACGAAATTCGCCGAAAAAGATAGCGTAATTACTAAAGTTACATTACTCCTCGACACAAAAATATCGGACTTGATCAAAAATACGCCAGTAAGCTCGAGTGAAATATCAAACTCCTCGGCAACCAAGACAAGCTCCCTTATTAAAATGCAAGAAACTTTCTTGCAAAACGCATCCTTATCTATAATTAATAACAAAAATCAAAATTTAAATTCACAAAATACTTGCTCGTTAAATTCAGATATTACAAGCTTAGAAAAAACATCATTTATTCGCGATAAAAATCATTCGATACAAACACAAAAAGCTGATCCTCAGGTTACACAACCTGAAAGTCAACCAAGGGCGCTGACGCATTGTCATACGGAAAGCTTTAAGCACTTGGACTCAGCGCGTGCCTTGCTGACAAAAGTGAGAAGACAAGCTAACACTCTGCCACTAAATATGACTCCGCCACAGTTACAGATAATACGTCAGAACCTGGAGTCGAACGTAATCGAAATTGCTGAGTCAAGCTCGGATCCCACGAGTTGCGATCATAAGGAAAAATACAGACACGAACAGGAAAATCGAAAGAATGCGTCCGGTCTTACGAAGTTTTGCGATAGCAGCGGGTTAAAATCTATTAAAATTCCGCGTAAAAATCAGCAAGATGACCGCCAACACTTTAATAATGCTTGGTCAGGGAAAAATAAAAATAATTGTCCGGAATATTTTTATAATAAGATGAACGATGCTCTGACAAAATTAAATTCGCTTTGTTAATTATGCAAAAGCTACGGTCATAATGAGAATAATTGTTTTAAGCTCAAGTATTATAATAAATATTGCATGTATTGCAAAGGATTTGGTCACGACCAAAAACGGTGCTTCCTATTAAAGGGATATCTAGAAATGAAGTATATACGTGCTGAATTAAAAAGAAAGAGCAGAAAATTGCTAAGTATTGAAATGCGGAAAAATTTAATTAAAAATAAATATGCACAGGGCAAGAACCAGATAAGGCTCTCGAATATTTTATAACCTCGAAGAAAAAGCTTAAAAGCAATAAAACTTAGTAATACCAAAAATTGCTATATGAAAGGCAATCGTTTTAAAGAGAAAAACGGCTTGAAATTATATATTTTTCCAGAGCTTAAGAAACTCTTATGGAAATTTAAACAAAATCAATTAATCAGTAAAAATTAAAACAAATAACGATTACAGATTTTTAAACAAGAATGTCGATTAATTCTATAACTGAATTAGATAAATTATATTTAGATTTCATATAACGTAAAAAATTTATTATCTGGCCTATTTATAATAATGAAATCAAGACTCGTCGAAGAAAAAAATAATTTTTATTACGTTTAAATGGTTGCATACGGAAGTGATAAATATGCATTAAGTATATATTTTTATTGATCAATGGAAAAAGGGAGATTTAAAATTCAAAAAGAAAAAATAAAGAAAAGGGTTATTATGTCTATTAAATACATACAGGAAAAAGGCTACTATACCTTACGATCGTATGTATGTAGTTATACTATAACTCCTCATTAAATAAAAAGAAAATAAAATAATACGTATAAATAAAATACAGCATCATTTTTCCTGCGTCAACGTAAATGTGTAATTGCGCATGCTCTTAGTACTATAGAGAAGAATCTAGGAAAGCTTCTATACTTTTCAAAAAGAAAAAAGGATCATGGCTGCATCATTGAATGTCAATCCTCTTTTGATACGATAATTTTGCAATTAAAGAAAGCTCCTATACTTTCTTAGTATTACTCGTTACACACAAGAAAACTTCTATACTTTCTTAGTATTATTCGTTGTGCTCGAGAAGAGCTTCTATACTTTTCTAAAAGACGAAGATTGTCTATGCAGTGACGAAAATAATAGATCAATTTTCATACGGTAGAATTGATTATTGAGTGAGGCAGACAATACAATACTTACACTAACCGCGATCTAGGATGGTTATTATGCTTCCTTTTATACATTTACACGCATAAGACTAGGGAAATTGTGTGAGCAAAACTATTGAAATAATTTAAACAAATTTTAATTGGACAAAAATTAAGCTTTTCCTGCATGTAATAAACTATTTAAATATTTTATAGTTATGATATTAAAGACGGTCTTAGTTACTACAATACATTGAATAAATCGCATGTAAATCATTTTTTTTAACATTACTTGATATAAAAGATTTTTTTAATTTAATTGGATCATTTTCAAGTCGTCCGTGGCTAACGGACACCTAAAAGATAGCTAACTAAGCGAAATAAGCAGAAAATTTCATACAATGAACGCATACATATGCGGAGCAGTAACGCGAGCCCAGCGGCTCACGGACGCTACACAAAACAATATAATAATAAGTATAAGTAAAACACAGCTTAATTTTTCTAACGTCAATTCATTCTTAAACTTGTAATTGCATATCCCCTTAGTGTTATAAAGAAGAATCTAGGAAAGCTTCTATATTTTCCAATGATTTGAATCCGAGATCTTACTTTGAGAAAAGCTACTATACTTTTCGAAAAGAGAAAAAGATTGCTGTTGCATCATAAAATGTTAATTCTCTTTTAGAACAATGATTTTACAATTAACCCATTAAGGCCCAAGCCCAGACCAGCAGGAATAGGGGCAAACAAATTATTGGAACATCTGCATTTTGAAAAAAAAAAATACCCCTGTTTTTTCTTTTTTCGATTCAATTGTTTAAACAGTAATTATTTAAACAAATAGAAAAAAAAGTCAACAAATGCCTTAACAATTTTAGTCAATCGATTCTACGTGAAAAAACAAGCAAAAAATGTAGAATAACTTTTTTTCTCCAAGCCTTATTGTTGTTGCTATTTTGTTATAAACAATTGAAAATCATTTCAGGGTGACAAAAGTGGCTTTGGCCCAAGCCTTAACTATAGAAGATAGGTCAAATGTTATTGCGGGATCATCTGCATTTTGAAAAAAAAATACCCCTGTTTTTTCTTTTTTTAATTCAATTGTTTAAACAATAATTATTTAAACAAATAGAAAAAAAAGTCAACAAATGCCTTAACAATTTATGTCAATCAATTCTACGTGAAAAAACAAGGAAAAAATGTAGAATAACTTTTTTTGCTCCAAGCCTTATTTTTGTTGCTATTTTGTTATAAACAATTGAAAATTATTTCAGGGTGACAAAAGTGATTTTCAATTGTTTATAACGAAATAGCAACAAAAATAAGGCTTGGAGCATAAAAAGTTATTCTACATTTTTTGCTTGTTTTTTCACGTAGAATCGATTGACATAAATTGTTAAGGCATTTGTTGACTTTTTTTTCTATTTGTTTAAATAATTATTGTTTAAACAATTCAATCAAAAAAAGAAAAAACAGGGGTATTTTTTTTTTCAAAATGCAGATGATCCCGTAATAACATTTGACCTATCTTCAATAGTTAAGGCTTGGGCCAAAGCCACTTTTGTCACCCTGAAATAATTTTCAATTGTTTATAACGAAATAGCAACAAAAATAAGACTTGGAGCAAAAAAGTTATTCTACATTTTTCCTTGTTTTTTCACGTAGAATCGATTGACATAAATTGTTAAGGCATTTGTTGACTTTTTTTTCTATTTGTTTGAATAGTAGAATCGATTGACATAAATTGTTAAGGCATTTGTTGACTTTTTTTTCTATTTGTTTGAATAATTATTGTTTAAACAATTGAATCAAAAAAAGAAAAACGGGTATTTTTTTTTCAAAATGCAGATGATCCCGCAATAACATTTGGCCTATCTTCAATAGTTAAGGCTTGGGCCAAACCCACTTTTGTCACCCTGAAATGATTTTCAATTGTTTATAACAAAATAGCAACAAAAATAAGACTTGGAGCAAAAAAAGTTATTCTACATTTTTCCTTGTTTTTTCACGTAGAATCGATTGACATAAATTGTTAAGGCATTTGTTGACTTTTTTTTCTATTTGTTTGAATATTTTCAAAATGCAGATGTTTCAATAATTTGTTTGCCCCTATCCCTGCTGGTCTGGGCTTGGGCCTTAATGGGTTAAAGAAAGCTTCTATACTTTCTTAACGTTCTTCGTTACGCTAAAGAAAAGCTACTATACTTTTCTCAATGGTCGGTAATAATTGATTAATTTCTATACTGAAGATAATTGACTATTGAATGAGGCAGACAACACCCCTTTACCCTTACACTAATAGCGACTTAAATAAGGTTGCTATGCCTTCTACATAGATACGTTACACGAATAAGACTAGAAAAATTTCGTTAGTAAAGCATTTTTTTTTTAAACATTTTCAGATGATAAAAAATAAAGCTTTTCCTGCATGTAACTTATCTATACCTAATATAAAAGAGTTTTTTTCTTTTTGTAACAACCAGATTACTTTCGAGTCGTCCGCGGCTAACGGACGCCTAAAGATAAATAAATTTCGAAAATCTTAGTAGGCACACTATGTTAATTCCAATATGCAAATATATGGAAATATTAACTATATCTAATAAATAAATAGAAAAAAACATTTTTTTAAAATAAAAGCTTAAGTACATATACGGAGTAGTAACGTGAGCCCCGCGGCTCACGGATGCAAATAAAAAAAAAAGAAATCATACATTCATAAAATTGGCAATAAGAAAAAGTTAATGTCAGACATAATGATGATGTTGCTTGCTGGATCCAACTATACATACCACATAACACTGCACATCATAAACCTTAAATAAACTGAAAAGAATAGAACAAAAAAAAAAGATACATCCATGTGTCTAACAAAAATAATAATTATTTTTAATCAGACATTTGATGTTGTAACAATACCATGCAAAATGCAAACATCTAAACAGACTACAGCAGCAGACGACAAACCATGTGTATGCAATTATTAAAGAGCCGCGCGCGCAACAAGACTTAACTCTCGCAAGTGAGTTGAGGGCGCTAAAGACACACAACAAAAAATCTCTTTAATAATTGTGTAACATAAGGGCCCTCAAGCGGCCACTACCAAGAAGCTTGTACGACCACGTGGCGCGCGCGCGATAGATTGACGCGTGCTATGAGCTATGAGTAGCACCAGCACATCTATAGTCATTCGTGACGTCACAAGGCCATCACATGTATTAAAACTTGCTATGTTATTTCGTTATAAATAATATAAAAATGAAAAATTTTTATATTGATTATTATATCAAACGAAAGACCCACAATGTTACATAATAAATAAAAACAGGAATTTTATTTATATTGCAAAATTATTGTTTAAAATTTTAATTGTCAATCACAAATTTATTTCAAATAATTTAAATATTTTACAAATAGATTAATAAATTCCAAACCTTTCTTTAATAAAATTAAAAATAAAAAGTAGGTGTCATCGCTGAAAATTTTATTTAAATAAACAATTCAAGTAACTATATTTAACAATCCGGTTCTAATTAAAATTGAATAGGGCATGCGCCACATCAAATAAAACAAAATTCTCTAAAGAATTTTATAATTATCAATAATATAAGAATAAAACCAGTAGAATTTTGCATTAATTATTAAAAAATTATTATAAACAAATAAAAATGTTCTATAAATTATGCTGAAAAATGAAACTTTATTGCATAGGAATAACAAATTATATGAATTTCACAGTAAACTATTACAAAAAGTTCCAGATAAAAATTTAAATAGTTATAAACAATATAGATAAGGTCAAATAAACTGAGTAGGAAACAATTTATATAACAGAACTTAATACAGTTCAAACAAACTGGGGTAGTTTTTTTCCCAGGGGGGGACCCCTTTTACTAATCACCCCCTAGATTTTTTTTTTCACAGGTAAACCATCAACAATGCTACATGAATCCAATGAAAAAAAGATTAAATTCAGCGTTGAGCTCAAATCAAAAGATGTAACCCTCATAGCCAGGAAAAAATTTTTGAGTACTGCAGAGCAATTATTTTATCTTTAAATTGAGACGAGAAAGCCTTAATTATACTCATAATTATATCATGCTAAACAACTAGTTTATAACAAAAATTGTACATGCCGTTAAGCGAAGGTAAAGGCAATCTTTTATTATAACCAAAAATATGATAAGCACTTTAATATTGCAAGAATGATCAATGGATAAACTCAAATAATTATATTTGCCTTATTTAAACAAAATACCTGATGAAGCTGCATCGAACCTTGTTCAAAAATATCCTTACCTATAGCTTTATAAAAATTAATAAAGAAAGAGAAAAAAATACAGGTGAAGGTTTTAGGACAAAAGCAATATTGTGGAATGAATAATAAATTTGAGTTTGAGAACATGCTAAGCCTTTAGACTGCGTTCAAAACAGCAGGTACGCGTAACAGAGCCTCTGATCTCAAAACTTGAACAGTATGACCAAGCATAAAAGCAACAGAACTGCGCAAAAAATCAGACAAGCTAAAAAGCACTGATAAAAAATAAAAAAAAATAAATAAAATTTATTTCAAGGATTATACAGATCCTGAGGTGAATCACACACTTACCAAGCTGAAGAACGTATTTTGCAAACTAGTAGAAGCTTGAATTACGGTTACGCTGTAAGCCGATGCCGGAACAATATTTTTCAAAAAAAAAAAAAAAAAAAAAAAATTTCCAAAACAACAAAAAAAAAAAAAAACAAACCACCCCAATAAACAAAATTTAAAAAAAAAAAATATAAAATACAAAAACTAACCAAGATGAAGAAAGAATTTGGAAAACAAGAAAAAGATAAAATAAAGAAAAAAAAAAAAGAAAAAAAAAAAAAAAAAAAAAAAAAAAAAAAAAAAAAAAAAAGGCATTCCCATTCTACTCCTCAATAATATATGCAAGCTCACCAGAAATAAATCTTTTATACAAAAATTGTAGAAGAAAAAAAATGTCAATGGTCCTTCTTGCATAATTTAAAGCAGCATATAAATCATTGAATCTTAAATATTGTAAACACATATAACGCACGTTGGCTCAAGGCTGATGGAATGGAAAAGCAAAAAAACTGCCTCTACCAGTAATAAAATGCGCAACAAATAAAATATTAATAATTAAGAAGACAAATTTTTGAATTAAAGCTAGTCAAAGCTACGTGATTAACGGCTCTTATTTAATAACTGAAATTAATACTATAAAAATAAAAGCTCAAAGAATGCAAGAAAGCTACAGTACCTCACAAACACATCTCAGTAATCAATTTAAAAACCAAAGGACTCTGAATCAAGGCATGGTTCTCGTAAACACAATTAAGCTTGTAAGATATACCAAATAAAGCAGTAAAGAAGCCAAAGAAGCTAGAGATAAGAAAAATAGTAGATATCAGGAGGACACTTGGCTATGAGAATCAACTTCAGAAGAAAGAATTTTTACAATGACGCAGTAAATTGCAATTAATTATCATTACAATTTCTATAGTGCATCAATACCTTATCTTTATATTCTTAGCACATTAGATAATTACTATTACTAGCATAACAAAAAGCTTTTAAGGGTAAATTTGCAATTTGGGATTAAATTTATTTGAATTCATATCATATCTATATACTTATGATCAACAATAATTTTTAATCTCTCTATATTATAAAAAAAATCGTGCAGTCGCCAACGCCAACGCCAACGCCGCCGGGGTCAAAAATCTGTCCCGCCTCCATTCGGAAAAATGTCCTAATTTAACGATAAATGTCCATATTTTAAGGATAATGTCCCAAATTGGAATATTTTCTCGAATGGAGGCGGAACAGATTTAAAATATCCATAATTACGAAAAATACATTTTTTCGAAAATAAATATTTTTACGAAATTAGACACATTTCCGAAGACATCTATTTTTTTGATATGTTTATATTTTTAAAAAGGACATTTTATTAAATATAGCCATATTTTCGAAGACATCCATTTTACTGAAAATTGGGGACAATTTTTCGATAACCCATTTTTAGACAAAATGTCACATTTTAATTCGGAAAGATGTCCCACTACAATTTTTCAGAAAGAAGTCCTACCTTAATTATTCGGGAGTATGTTCTATCTTAATTTTTCAAATATTTGGAATGTAAGGAAAGATGCTCTGTTGAAATTATTCAAAAATATGTACCACACCTAAATTCTAAGTTTAAAATCTATGCAAGAGAATAATAAATTCAACAGGAAAATACAATTATTTAATTAATTAAAATAAGTTTTCGGAATTTAGTAAAAAATCTGTATTATTGGCGTGTGCATGTAAGTGCGTACGTAGATGTGGGTCTAGGGGTTAATTTTGAGGGTTAGTATGGGAACGGGTAAGGTTTTTATTTCAATATAGAGAGATAAAGATAGAAAAAGGAAAAATTAAAAATTAAATTTATGAGAGAAAAGGACAAAAATTAATAGTTTAAAGATAATGTAGCAGAATAAAAACTTTTTAAAAGAATAATAGCCTATTGCATTAAGGTATTAGAAATGGGCAACTTTTTCTAATAATCAAGATTAATGCATAAAAAAAAGGAAGGACCGTAATCATTCAAAAGAATAATGCTACTTCTGCCCAAAATGCTTACGTAAGAACTTGATTAAATTTCAATCGTAAGAACTTACGCAAGAACTTGGATAAGAACTTATGTAAGAAAGTATTTTTTCAGCAGGGTTTAAAACAGTTTTACATGTAAGAATTCTTTCTTAATGAGAACTTACTGTGTGGTGTGTATATGTAAGTGTAAGTTGTGATACATAGTTTAAGGTTATCTAAAATTTAAAACCCGAATATACCTTAATAAAAT
>JAPYZE010008851.1:0-11830 GCA_030522805.1 Leptomastidea abnormis
GACCTGCGTGTAATGACGGCCTCGGCTTCGCCTCGGCCGTCAACACACGCAGGCCGGGAAATCGACCTTTCTGGCCATGGGTCGTAATATACTATTTCTTATAGTGGATCGTACATTTTGAACTTTTGAGAAGTCATTAAATTTTTTTCAGGCAAAAAAAATCAAAATTCACGGTTTTTGTGGTGTTTCATACAGTGCAGCCCGAAAAATCGTGTAGTTCAGCCCCACAACTTTTTCATATTGCAAAAAAGGGTGACTTCAATGATTGTGCTCTACAAGTCACAATTTTTAATATTTTGACTTGAAAAAAATTGAGGGGCTTCCTGAAATCCCAAGTTTGGAGTCTGTACTTTTTTGATGATATATTTCTTTGATTTAGCATGAGAAAAAAATTGCTGAAGAAAAATCGTGTAGCTTAGCCCGTCTCTCCCCTACGTATTAAAAAGTCATAAAAAGAGAAAGTCGTCCTTAACTCGTTTTTTGAAACGTCATTGCATAGATTGAGTTCGCATTAAAAGCAATTTCATAAAGAGAGGAATAGAAAGAAAAAGTAGTTTTTTTTAAAAAATTCTCATAAAATTGGAACTTACTTAAAATTGGAATAATTTTTCCTTTCCATTTAGAACCCAATGTCAATGACCAAATTACGAAAAACTTACACAAATAGATTACCAAATTATGGTATTGATTTTGTAGGTCCTATAAATAACGCAAAATAAATAACAATAGTTGTAGAAGCAAAGCAAATAAATTTTTAATTAGAATATGACAGCACCCGACACATAATCGCTGATAAAATTGATAAAGTTAAGCGTATTCAGCCAAGTTATATTCGATCGTCATTATAAATACAGAGGGGGTACATGCTCTTGCGTGTGACCCAAACTATCAATCGTTACAATAATATTATTTGAATTTTTAATTTTAGTATAAGTAAACATATATAAGATTTGTTAGCAGTTTTGCCTTAGCTAATAATTTTGATTAATACCTGATATATGTACATGCATACGTACATATATCGACTCCTCCTAGGAAAACTATGATAAAGTAGAATTGTCTTACGAAGAAAAGGTCCCGTAAAAAAGTCTTACGAAGAACGTGTCAAGTCCCTGATTTTTTACGACAAACATGACAAGTCTCTGCTGTTTTATAAAAAGTAGTATGAGTCTTTGTAGGTAGAGGTGAACCTGGAAAAAACTGACGAAGCATGAGATTTCTATAGGTAATATAATAATTGCAACCTCCTACCTATGCGAATTATTTTTACAACGATTTGTAACTTTTTGCTTGCCAAAACATAAGTAATGCATAACGTTTAGTGTCCACTTCTGGGAGCCTATATTCTTGCCTTATCTTCTATATCAATACACAAAAAAAAAATTATAGTAGGAATATTTGTTGAGTAGTTCCTTTACGTAATTATGCTTTTTTAATAAAAATTTATTTACAATTTCTGATATTTCTTAGCTGTTTCAGTTTTTTCCGTGTCCTTATTTACCTACAAAGACTCACATTACTTTTCGTAAAACAGCAGAGACTTGTCATGTTCTTCCTATAAAATTTCTACTTGTATTTATTTTCGTTTAATCAGGACTTGTCATATTCTTCGTAAGACAATTCTACTTATCTTAGTTTTCGTAGGAGGCATTGATGTATTACAATAGAAATTGAAAAAATTTTATTGCTGATTATTAATTCATATTTTTATATTACAATACGCAGAGAAAATTTATCTGGTTTGACCATCTGTAGAACGTAGTTAAAAATGAAAATCATATTGATCTTTTTTGTTGTTAAATATTTAAGATAAAATACTTCAAAGCCAACACTGCAGCGGTTGTTTTTAAACATAAGTTTAAAATTATTAGTTACTTTTGAACGTAGCCGACCTAGAGCATCACAAATAAACTTAGAAAAAAGGAAAACTCAATAATATTCGACGTGGCTTTTTATATAAATAAACTTTTGAGTAAACATTGATTGAAATATTGGAAATCTATAAATCCAGGTTTTCTGTTTTCGCTTGCATTCTTTGCATTTAGTGTTGTGACAGTGAATAAACAAGACGTATCTTTGTAAATCATTGTGCTGGACAATGTTGCTTTTTTATAAGACTGTGACTATCATTTTATTTTTTAAATATTCACTAAGTTTAGATGTAAATCCATCTTTAGAAGGAGTTATGAAACAAGTTGTTAAAAAGGCAAACAAAAAACAGATAATAATCTTAAAGAATGATACGGAAGGAGATTTTGAAAAAGATAATATTTATCGGAATTTACAGCCTAGCATTCCAGTGATTTTTTTGGACAGGAAGAAAGATCAGCATCTCACATCAGTATCTACCAATATTCAACCTGAAAGCTCACTTTACTGGATCTGGCATTTTGAATTTAATTACGATAATGCTAGTGTCAATAACAGAAGCATCGCTGAAATTTCTGATCACATGGATTTTATTGCTGAATTATCACCTATTTCCATGAGACCTCAATGTTTGGTAACGTTATTTACTCAAATCAATATGGATAAGCACATTGAAAAAATATTAAAATACTCGTGGACCAAAAAGTTTATTGATTTCACGATCATAGAAGTACAGCAAGTTACAAGCAAAGAGCATCACAATTCACATTCGGTACTGGTGTTGGATAAGAAATTCAATCTTTTGATTCACACGTATGATCCATTCAATGATATTTACAAAAAGAAATTTTTCGATTTTAATGTTGACATTTTTCCTGATAAACTAAGCGACGTTAACGGATATCCGTTAATCATGTCCTTGATCGATTATCCTGGTCCTAACGCAATAATTAAACAGGATAAAGATAGTAATATTGAAATTGATATTTTGAAAACCAATTATCCCAGTATTTTTGTAGCGATCGAAAAATTAAATTTTTCTCTTAAATTTGACATTTTTAATGGCTTTGGAAAAACTTATGAAGATTATTTTAAATACACAATGGCAAAGTTAATGACACATGAAATTCATATAATTAGTAATTTATGGTCATCGTATCGTTTTTACAGTATGAATCGATCATTATACGGTTTAACATTAGATCCAAGAGAAGAATTTAATAACATTGTTGCTGTCGTGCCGATCCGAAAACAAAATATTATGTACTTCCCAAATGAAATATTAATGTACTTTTTAATTTACCCAGTCATCGTAGTATTTTACGTTCTACTTGCAAATCACTTTAAAATACATAAGCAAAAATTAAATTTATTTTATATTTTAAGAATCCTTTTTGGAGTACCGTCAAATATTTCTTATAAAAATTTATCTCATAAAATATTGATTGTAATTGTAATGTTGATATCGCTGTTTTACTCAACACGTTTTTATTCAGTTTTTACTGAAACGGAATTTAAAGAAAAAGAAATTTCTTATGAAACCTTAGAAGAAATTGATAAATCTCAATTGAAGGTTTATGTTGATGAAGACTTTTCATCAAAAGTTTTTAATCGTGAAAATAGCCATTTTGAAAGCATTAAGTCAAGACATATTATTGTGAATGATACTGAAATATGCTTTAAAAATATAATTAGCAATTTTAATTGCGTGTGTTTAGCAACACATCGTTATGCAAAATTCGTTACTCAAAAATATATCAGTACTGAAAACAACCCAATTTTAAAGGTTGCTAAGCCAGCATTTTCCAACGACAGATCAGTTTTATTAATGGAGAAAGGATTTCCGTACTTTAATAAATTTCAAAAGAATCTTCAATACATTGCTGAATCTGGAATTCAAAATTCAATTTGGCTTAAAAGAAAAGTACCTAAGGTTGTAGTTTCTTCTGAGAATCAACATAATGTTACCAAAAATATTTTTCTATGGCAATTAGTTATATTGTTATTTGTGGGGTTTACATTAGCTATTTTAGCTTTTATGATTGAAGTATTTGTACATCATAACAACAAAAATGTTCGTATACGTAGAACAAAAATATTTGAATACGTAGAATGAATTGAGTATTTTTAATTATTAAGTTTTAAGTAATGGGTTATAATAAGAATTAACTATTCTTCAATGACGCAAACACAAAGTTCTTTGTTCTTTTCACTGCAACTTAAAATATATTTATTCAACTTTTTGCATCAATTTAAATGTGAAAACAATATAATTTTTGGCTACAGATATAAAAGATTTTAATGACTTTGAAGTTGAAGCTTTAACGAAACCACACTGCATATTATTAATAATTTTTCTTTTATAATTAATTATTCTGAAAATAATTGCTACGTTTATGAAACCTAGGGATTATAATGTTTTTAAATTATTTATTGTAAATATAGTTTACAAATAAGTTTATCTTTATAAAATAATTATCAAAATTAAATATTTTTTTATTGCGGTAATTTTAGTCTATTTTGTTAGTTTAAAATATTTATATTTGAATATCTCTTTTAAGATAGAATTAATATTTATTAATTAATTCATTGCAAAATTCTATGTAAAAAATAAATTTTCATTGTAATTACAGATTTTTTCAAAGATTAAAAAATGTTCTATTCATTTTACATTTTTATTATCAAATGAATTTATGAAAATAATATTCTATAAAAGTTGTTGTCAAAATATAATACACTTGTTAGTCTGTTTTGAATAAAACTTTGTATTGAATTTGAAAGTCTCACTGTATAGATTGTATGTGAATAAAAAAGTTTATTTTAAATACACATATATTTTATTACAACCTCACCCATTTTTGCTTTCACAAAGAGAAAGCTTTGTGACGGTAAAAATTTTTCGATTCGGTTTATTTTTTGTTTTCTTAAGTTTTGAAAAGTTTCTGAACTCAAAAAATACATTTTTCATTAAATCTGTATGTATTCATACATACATTCTAAAAAAAATTTTTATGATTTCAAAGCTTTCTTTATGAAAAAGCAATAACCAATCATTTGATTCTTTAATAAATCTTTAAATTTCATAAACATAACTTTATGTTTTAAAAAAAAAAAATGTAAGTCTCAATCGCCACCGTATGATTAATACTTTCGACACCATACCTCAGAGAGTATCGTGAACTAAAAAGCGCGGGAAAATTAAACTGTAGAGGGACTGATCAAATCAGTCAAAGTCATAATCTGCATAATTTCTTCACTTCCTACTTTCCTCTACAAAACCATTTAAGGAGCGAGTCTAAAGTAATAAGCGGTATTATTCGTTTATAAAAGATTCTTCTTCAACCACCAGAAAAGTAAAAAAAGGGAATATAATCATATATTATAAGCTTCATAGTTTCACTCCGAGAATTAAGTAAACAATAATAATTATTAAAAACTTTATTTTCGTGCGCCTTTTCCTTCCTCTCCCCTCCCCCCCTCTCTCACTCTCTTTTTCTCTCTCTCTCTTTTCTACCAGGGGTGCGAGAATATAACGATGGAATCACTCGATTAAGCATTTTAGCTGGGATAACGGTAGCTCCACGCAACTGAAGAGTAAGAGAGAGTAGATGTATAGTACCTACTTAATTCTGCCAAGTTTACACGAGAATTCTCGTCACCGTGGTCACGCGCGAACGCTCGCTTGCTGCAGGCTCTTTTGTCACTGTTGTTTTTGATGAAATTAAGAGAGGAAGATAAAGAGATAGAGTTACGCTGCCCGGGTACTACGCGAGCTTTTCGCTTGCGAATAAGGGGGAAAAGAGAAAGAAAGAGAGAAAGGGGTTGAAGTAATGGAGGTTCCAGCGAGGCAATCATCAGCAACTTCCCTCCCAAGTTTGCGCTTCACCTTTTGTAATAGCTTTACACTTGCAAGTGTGAAAAAAGAAGTAGGAGGCAAAAAGTTAAGGGATTCAAGGAAGAAAAAAAGTAGGTAATAAGTTCAATACAGTAGTTTTTTTAGAATCGTCGGGGAATTTGCTAAATAATTCATATTTAAGCGTGAATTCGAAGGGATATCCCATTTGTTATTTTATTTATATACAAGACTTTACTTATATATTAATATATGTGTATGAGTTGGTGATTTACAGATTACTCTATTATTTTAAACGACATTTGGTTTATTTTGCTTGGCAATTTTTTTAATGCTAATTTCCAAGAATATAGTTGGTGGTAGAAGTAGAATAATAATATTAAATTTATGCTTCTTAAATAAACATGTAAATAAAATGTTAGAATGGAAAATTAAATGCAAAAATTTAAATAATCGTTATTAATGCGTTTACGGACACTAGAGTAGAACATTTTTACACTATATATATATATATATATTTGTGTAAGTGGATATGTGCGAAACAAATAAAGAATTGCAACAACACATTCGAAGAAAATTAAATGATATACAATTGGCATTACATGTAATAATATTAAGACTAAAATACCGTATCTTATAACAGAGTACTAACATATATACCTATACCTGTATTTCGATGTATCGTCGATCGTATATCCACATATTATATTTACGTGTACATCTTTTAAGAAGCCTGCCTCGTAAAATAATATTATTAGCAAAGACACAGGAATTTGATACGTTAAAAGCAAATAAAATTGGACTATCTGGTGTTATTGTTAATTTCGTTTATATATAAATATCCACCTCTAAGACTCTAAGTCTCAACTAAAGTGTACAGCATCCATGTACAACACAATACCAAAATTCCAAGATTTAGCATTAAACAACTAAGAACAGTTTTAAAAAAACGAAGCAATCAGTCCAAGCTCGCTTTCTTTCATAAGACCATAACAACAGCGAGCATACCCCAGCAGTATAGTAGGAGCACAAGTAGGGGATTGAAATCATGAGCTTAGATCTTCTCTAGTGCAAAAAGCATTTAAAAGCTTCCACACGATGGAAAATCCAATGGTCGAGACCAAATCTTCGTGCGATCACCCATACCAGCTGGTCGTTGTATTAGCGAAAAAAAACGACAAAGTATCAACTGAAATTAGATAATTAAATTTTGAAAGCCCGAATGCTGCACGTATGTATACTCCTAATAAACGTATACTTTCTCCTATGTATACTTTGCTCTATCGCTACCCATATGTGTAGAATATTCGAAACCTGCACTGTTCAAAATTTTGTGTAAAACGGTAAAATAACAGAAATTTTATGTTACTTTTTTCGACTACAGAAACTTGGTGTTATTCGTTTTACATAATTTGTTTTTAACTACACACAAAACGAGTGTTTGGGTGCACTATGTACATACGTTGTGTGTACATAGTGCACCCGATTTAGAACAGTGTGTGTATCAACTGCACCCGATCTACTTTTTTATCATTCTTCCTTACATTGGTAAATCTAATCCCAGAGAATCCAGGAGGGCACACACGGACTGACCGAACGAGTTAAGTTGAATAAGACTACGTACGCGTATGGGCTGGATTTCCACAAATGTCAGTGTCTGACTGAATCCGGGCTGTTACTACTATTACTGCTCGTCGTGTTTCAACTTTCTCTCTATGAAATTAAATACGATCAGTCTCTAATCGTACACCTGACTTTGTCAGATTCTGCTTTTAATTAAATTTTACTGACATTTTGACTGCTTTTTCTCTAATTTCGAGTGACTCAGGTTGATTTAAGTATTGTTTGTTAGTTTAACTTTTGTTCCTGTTAAAAAGTATAGATATAAAATCTATAGCGAAGAGAACGCAAGTTAACCAAACGCTTATAACTTTTTACTAAAACGACATATTGCAATTGGACAAAGGCTATTTGACGTAGGGGAGAGAGGGGTCAAACTACACGGGGGCTGAACTACACGACACGATCCTTTTAATGTTAATGAGTTTAATTTGTTTTTTAAACATAGTAGGTATGATTGTACTAGCACTCTCGAGTTTTTGGAAAATAATGCAATAATTGCTCAATTAATAGACAGACAAAAAGCGGAGTAATTTTGAATTAATTTTTGCAATTTTTTTTCTGCTCTCTAATAAATAAAAAAAAATTTCTGATGGTAGATTATAAACTTAGGACTATCAAGAAGCCACTAAATTTTTTTAAGCCGAAAAACCCAAATTTGCGACTTTTATCGTACTTTGTGTAGTTCAATCCAAGCAATCGTGTAGTTCAGCCCCGTGATTTTTTTAAACTG
Organism: Leptomastidea abnormis; assembly: GCA_030522805.1. Taxonomy (NCBI): domain Eukaryota; kingdom Metazoa; phylum Arthropoda; class Insecta; order Hymenoptera; family Encyrtidae; genus Leptomastidea; species Leptomastidea abnormis. The sequence continues at coordinate 8,076 of JAPYZE010008851.1, forward strand.
TAAAAAAAGGTGACTTCAATGATTGTGATCTACAAGTCACAAATTTTAATATTTTAACTTAAAAAAAAATTAAGGGGCTTCCTGACATCTCAAGTTTGAAGTCTAAATTTTTTGGAAATTTATTTCTTTGATTTAGTAAAAGAAAAAAATTACTGTAGAAAAATCGTGTAGCCTAGCCCCTCTCTCCCCTATACTAGAGTTTCGCATTTTGGGCCATTGGTTTCAATAGCAAGCCCTTATTTGCACCAGAGAGATACGCTTTTATAAATTTTGCAAGCAAATCAAAATATTTACCAAGTCATAAAACTTCAAATAACTTTTTTTTAATACACCTCATAGCAATGAACTATGGACCTCGTTTTTAGGTATGCCGTACTATATTTAATCGCCCAGAAGATAAATTAATTTGTTTCAATGCGTTAGCTACACGCGATGTTGAATAGGAATTTGCCGAAAAAAATTTGTTAAATTTTTAAATTTTGCTTAAAACATCATCCAACGTTATAATATTGAAAACAGAAAATTAGTGAAATTTTTTCTATCTTCGTAGTTCATCATCTTTTTCTGTTTTCTTATCAAAAACTATGAGAAAAGTCTTTAAAATACATGATTTTAATGAGTATACATCGATAAATATATTTTAAAATGTTTATCTACGTTTAAAATCCGCGTGGCCAACTCGCCCCGTCCGTGGGGTTGGCGAGTTGGCGAGTTGGCCGAAATATGAATGACCAAACAATCGTTGATATAACTACCAGTAACAGTTTTTTTTAATCGAAAAAAAATTTCATTTTATTCTAGAATAGTACTGTAATAAGAAGTCCATTTTTCATATTGTTAAGCCTTATACAATTTTGTAAAAATTAAAATGTAAAAAATCGGCCAACTCGCCCCCTCTCCCTTACTTTGTTCTGAAGCTGATTAAAAAACTCTTAATAAGAACATGAAATTTTATAAAATTTTAAAGCATTATTATTGCAAGCATATTTATTAAGAAATTGTTCTGTTTATCAAATAATTAAAGATTTTTTCAAAAACCTCTATATAAAAGTCTGTGTCTATGTACAAAATTATATCTCTCAATATAAATAAAAAATGACAAAATCTCTTACTTATCGTTCTTACTAAAAATGACATCTGAATGCTCAAATGACTCAATGACTCTTATTATACGTATTCATTGATCGGCTAACATAAAGATTATTCAGATCAATAGTTATTAAGGTTTATCTGTCTACTTTCCGCAATACTGTGTGTTACGGATTGTTTAATTTATTTTATCTTGTTATTGTCGGTTTGATAATCATTTCCGAGCTTTCCGTGTAATTAGCCCATAGCCGAATAATCGTTTGGATTATTTTGATATATATTGAAAATTGTAAACAAGAGGAAATGGCTTGATTGGAGGCAAGGGGGAGCTTGGTGAGGTGGGAGTTGGCTGTCTCGTATTTTCTTAAATATTGATTTTCAAACCGACAACTTAGTGTAAATAAAGAGAGTAGCGTTGCTGAGGAGCAATAAAATTATTTATTTAGCGACTATAGAATTTACGCGTTATTCTTTTCTGAAGCGTTGAACGATAAACATCCGATTATATTTAAACCTTAATTTTGATATTGTTCTGAAATAAAGTTTTGATTTTTAAAGTTATTTCACTCTATGTGTTCCATCGTCATTTATTTTACAGCTTTCCTCCTTTCTGCTTCGGCTTGCGGTATACATTTGAGTCATACGTGTGAGTAAGTGTGTAGAAGAATATCAGTGTGAGTGACAAATAATTTAAGAAATAAAAGCCAAAACATTAGAGAACATTAGATAAGAACAAACCACCCATGGCTTTACGAATTTATTCTGCGAGTTTGACAAGAAAAAAAGTAGTAGCTGCTGCAAACAAAAATCGCGTCAGCAAACGTTCTCACAAATGATAAATGGTGTATTATGATAATAGAGAGAATGAGACAGTTTAGCGGTAGCAGCTGCACACGTATGTGTCTTCTACTATAAAATATATACAGCTTCTTAAGGTGTCGAATTTCAATACGAAAATGTTGATGCGCCAAATGCACTATACATACTGAAGAAAAAATAATAAAGCAAAGTTGCTTGTAGACATTAATACCTAATTACACGTAACTATTACATATTAGTGTGAGAAATGTTGAAATTTTATGCATTCTTGGGTTGATATACACAGCGAGTGTGAGATTAGAGTTATTCTTTACATTCTAGGAGGCTTTCTTCATATACTCTTTTTTACGGGTAACAGTGCTTCGTTTTGTCTCCGTTTTTCATTCTTTCATTTCTCTTTTTTCTCTATTTTTTATAGAAACCAACGGCACAAAGGCGTCTTAACGACGAATTCTTATTTACACACGGGTACTGCCTTTTGTGAATGGTCATATACGTAAAGCCTCGTTATTCATTGATTTTCGCGACCGACTTTCATTTCGGAATCTCTTTGGAAAGATTCATTTTTTTTCTTTTTGTTATAACCAAGCTTTTTTCTATTTTTTTCGCGTTTCTATATATATATAAATATATATATATATATATATATATATATATCTTTTAGTTTTTCGACGTAATAGGCTTTCGTTAAAGACTTCTTTTTATTATTTTATTTTAGTATACGGCTCAAGCCGATTCAAACATGCTCAAAAAAACTTTGCAATTTTAAGCTCAAACATAGGAAAAAAATTATTTACCTGTCGGCCAAGAAGAGAAAAAGAAGAAATTTAAAAAGAGAAAAAAAAGAATAAAATAATAATTTTGGGATGGGACTCTTGAATATGTAATATATTCCAATTTTCGTTCGTAAAACTTGACTTTCCATAAAATACATAGTAAACCTTTATGCAGATTATGTCGAAAGGAAAAATGCCCTCGGGCTGTCGAGTCTTTGAAGCTAAAAGTGATTCTTACGCGCATAGTAGCTCCCCCCCTCTCTCTCTCTCTCTCTTTCTCCCTTTCTCGGCAGTTTCATTAGCCTGGCGAGATAATGAATTCCTTCCCATTAAAATTCAAAATATTTCCTCTCTCTTCATTCCCCTCTTCTCTTTACCGTACGAATAAACAAATTGTACTTACAAGGCAAAAAAATTAGAAAAAGAAAATATTTTCTGAGCGTCTGACCAATCTCGGTATTTACTACTCTCACAATCTACTTTTTTCTCTCTCCAGATATCAGTGTCGTACAAAAACCTTGTTCTTATACGCGATAAAAATCGGTAAAAACTATACATAATAACTTAAATTATAAATAAAATCGAACGTGTCTTATAAGCATTCAAAAGTTCTATGTTAAAAGGTTAACTAAAGCGCTTATATGTTTGCCAGTTGAAAATAAAAATCTCTCTTCTAACATTACATCGTCATCATCGGTTATCTCATTAGTTGCGCTATATGCCAATCTGTAGAGGGTAAGAAGTAAGAAGGATGTAATCATACTAGACGAGATCGTGATAAAATTCTATCGTTATACGAAGAGGAAGAAGAAGAAGAAGAAGAAGAAGAAGAAGAAGAAGAAGAAAAAGCATCAACAGGGGAAAAAGAGAAAGAGGAGTTTACTAGCTTGTACTGCACACGGCTGTGGCCTGCTAGATAAAACTTAAAAGTAGTTTTTCGATTAAGGCTTACTTGGAAGGGATAAGAGTAGGGACTGAATAAAAGCGACGGTCTATCGAAGGACTGGGCTTTGCTGCCAAGTCACAGCAAAGCGGCGAGCTGTGTAATGCAGCTATCGACGGTCGATCGAG
>JAPYZE010008858.1:0-10232 GCA_030522805.1 Leptomastidea abnormis
TCTCTCTCTCTCTCTCTCTCTCTCTCTCTCTCTCTCTCTCTTTCTCTCTCTCTTGAGTGCGCGCGCGCTTTAGTCACCGACTTTCGGCCTCCTTTATTTCTCACACTCCCACCCACTCACCTACACACTACTCCCCTTTGCCATACCTTTTTCCTGTGCTTTTCCTCTTCAACCCTCGCTCTCCTCGCAACGTTATGCACGTGCTCCCGATGCGCTGCACAAGTGGGGCAATAGCACGCGCTGCATGACGAGGACAAATTCATACAGGAGTATAGAAGAAAAGCCGAGACGAGAAAAGCAGCCATCAGCGAGGGGTTTATAGTAGTAGGGGACGCCGCGTGTGAGGCAGGAGAGTCGAGTCAGAGCAATGCAAGGGAGATGGAGAGTATAGTCGAGTCGGGTAGAACAGGAACAGGAGAGGATGAGGGCATCATCATCGAGCACATGCAGCTTTAAATGTGTGCGCCGGGCGACCTATCCGCGCGTCGTCGCGAGCGAGCCACAGTCCCGAAGACGGATGAGCCCGTAAAGGCCCACCCACTGCGGGTAGCTGCTCTGCAAAGACTCCGGAATTTGCGACGAGGCAGAGTGTCTTTGATTATTATACTGCTCGCTACTACTGCTGCTGGGAGTTCAACTACAATTTATTACATTAATTAATTGTCACGCTAGCCAAATTCTCGGAATGTGCGGGCTGCATTTCAGAACTATTCTCGCTTTATTTTTTCGTATATTTATATTTGCCTATACTCACTATATAGTACAGTACGGCTATACCTTTAGTTTTTGTTTAGAATATATATATAATAAATGTATGCCTACAATAAATATAGTATGAAGTATCATACAAAAAATAGCATATATGCCCATAGCGATGTGTGTGTGTGTATGATTTATGTGTAGGATGGGTGTTTGTGTGTGTCGACGTCGGACAAAGAAAAGCACAACTCAGAAAGTCGGACAAACACTAAACTTGACGCTCTCTCGGGCGAGCAGTAGCACACAACTTGGCGCTCTCGGATTTAGATACTTTTTATCGGTCGGTTTTTATACAGACAACAAGAGACAAAGTAAAGAAAGTCTTAGTTCACCTGGCTATTCTCGCCCGAGAGCGAACAATTAGAAATATTTTTAATCCAACGATTTTTGTTTCACGTATTAGGGTCGCGTGCTGAAAATGTTTGCATTTTTTACAAGCTTATTTATGTTCAACCAAATGCGGCTATATTTTATTTCCCATGCATATTTTATCATATACAGCAAGTAAGATATCCTATATAATTAGGATTATTTGCTATTCTGGATTAATTATCATTTTATCCGAACAAATTTAAAAAATAAAAAACCGGACATGAGTAAAAACTAAGAAGAAATAAATGATTATAGGAATCGATTTGTATTTTACATTCGATAAATCAAATTTCATCTTCATGGTAAAATAAAACTTTTGAAAACGACTCGTGTGTCCCGATCACCGGAAGGAAATTGTCCTTTTCGGCAAATAATTTATCTCCAACACAAAGCGCAATTCGTTAAAGTCGTCAATTCGATCCGCAAGCAGAGACGCGATAACGAAGCAGAGAATAAATGGGGGGGGGGGGGAAGAGTGTGACGGTGCAGGCAGCAGAACAAGAGCAAAGCTCTCACTTGCTTGGTTACGCGCCGGTGATCTCGCATACTCTCACCCATCCCAAAGCCATCAGACTCTGTAGCGTCGCTCCGCTTACAGTTGGCTCTCAAATTGGAAGATAATTAGTGCCTCCCATCCTTCCCTCGCCTCTCCCTGGGCCGTCTTTATGTATGTATGTGTTCTCTCTCTCTCTCTCTCTCTCTCTCTCTTTCTATGTGCCGAAGCTTAGCTGCTAGATCATCCCTCGGCAAAGCTCGTCAAAGGAAATTCGAATTAACGCGTGATCGCTCCTCTTAATCGCACGAGCCGGTAATTTCTTGAAGGGCCCACATACCTTCTCTCGACTCCATCTCGTTAATAACTATTCCGATATCTTCAACTTTGTGAAAGCCCGTAAAGTATATCTATATAGTTGCAGCTGTCTTAACTGGGAAAAATCAGAAAAATCTCATAATCGTATTCGATGATTTTGAACAATTTTTTACTTTTAACAAGTATACCATAAGCACACTAATCAAAACACATTGAAAAATTGGATTAGATAATAGGTAATAAAATTATTTTCACCTTGAGAATCGAAAAAATACGATTATCTTCTGTTGTGTTTATATTTTAATGTGAAATGCCGTCGTGTTCGATTTGTTCATGCATTTAAGTAGTAATAGCATAGCTGTAGTCAGACAATCTTGTTGCACCTCTGGGTGTCTGCGCTTTTGATGAGTACAGATGTGCGCATGTGTAAGTGAGCTTGCAAAAACGTATCGAGCCTCCTTAAATCAGGAGAATGAGGCAAGGAAGCAAGAGTACAGGGAGAGACTTCCGACCAAGCAAGCCTTACGTGTGGCCTTAAACGAGCATAATTCCTTCTTCGAACTGTCCTGCTCGATTCCGTAGTCGCTTGGCAGCTCTTCGGACGTATATTATATATAGCTGTCGTAGCCTAGTTCTCTACTTTCTTGACCCTCGGCTCTCTTGTGCAGCCAGGTGTTTCTCGGTGGTTCGAGCGAAAGGATTATACAGGACTCAGTAGCTGGACGAATCCCGCGCTTTGTTTTTGAGCGTTTGCAAGCGCTATAGTTAACGACGAGCTTTACTTTGTCGTAGAGTTTGCTTTACAGCCGAGCTAAACCTTTATCACCTGCCATCCGCAGCTGCAGGGAGTGACTCTCCTCGCGTCTCATCGTTGATTTACCGCGTCAGATTGACGCGCGTGACTGTGTGGCGTTAATTGCATTAGAAAACAGCACCTTCCAGTCCGAAACTGCAGTTAGTTATCGGCCGACGTTTTACAAACGGTCATCATCGTCATCATTGATTTCTAACTTGTTTCCGTATAATCGCGGTTACACGCAATTTAATGGATTGTGTGCTATCAGCTTATGAAAATCGGACATATATCACTGCTCGTACTGCGTTCTTCTCTGCCTATATGCTAAGCCTGTTTTGCATAAAGATATTCCTTTGTAGCATTGCGCCAAATTTTTTCATCATTTTTCTTTCTTTGTTTTTTTTTTTGTTTTTGTTTTTGGGGTTTGAATTATTAAATTTTTCGAAATTGTGCATAAGAAAAGAGGTTTTGAGTTACGTTGCGAGTTTTAAATTCAAGCAAGACTCTGCGAAATTCCATTGCCTTGCACTTATATTTATGCAGTATCTGTATAATACACATACACATTCATGTTGTGTATACACAAGCAGGCTTTACGCTTAAGGGAAAAAAGTGTACACTCCCACAAGTTTGTCCTCTTGTGCGTTTCGTAAATATCTTGTTGGAATGGGGGGCTTGGCTGAAAGTCTGCGTGACAATAAATATTCATTAAAAATGAAAACCCAGTTACGCAGAGAGAGAGAGAGAGTCTCGCAGCAGCAGCAGCAGCAAGCAGCAGCAATAGCAGCCGTTGACACAACACTGCACTGCAAGCTATAGCGTAGTGCAAAATCCGGAAAAGCGCGTTAAAACAAACAATCAAAGGCACACATACACTCGTATACACTTATACGCTGCTTCGAGCAGAATAAGGGGAATGGAGTATCCTTGCTCGCGTTCGTTAAAAAGAGTATAAGAGAGAGAGAAAGAGAGAGCGAGAGAGAGAGAGAGAGAGAGAGACTGAGAGAAGGCAAGCTCGTTTTCGCGCTCGCATACAATCTCGTGTACGTAATCGCGAGAGCTAGCTTGCATTTTCATGCGCGCTCGAGGGAGAGGTGGCTGGCAAGAGAATAAGGGTCGTGGAAAAGTGGGGCACGCTAACTAGGCGAAGAGGAGAATAATAATATGCGGCAGTGACGGAGCGACCGATTTTTTACCTTCTGCGCCTGTGTGTAACTGATGTGTGTACCTTTTCTCTTCTGGATCACTCGCTTGAATCACAGTGACGGACCAAACCAAGGTCAATCGTTTCTGAGCCGTAGCAGTAGCCTTTTGCTTGACGAATTTTAAAGAGATCGTTATCTGTAAGCCCAAGTTTTCAAGCGCAGCTTATGAGGTATACTTTTAGCGTAGCTCGACGTAAAGATATGAATAATTCTTGTCGAATTATTCTCTAGAAAAATTAGTAAAGCGTGTCGGTTGTCAATTGCCGAGTCGAATTCAACAAAATTTAATCTCAATGCCGTAATAATAAACTTATTTAAACAAGTATAAAATGAGTAACGCTACAGGTTAGCTCACTATTTTTGCTTTTAGCCAGGTACACTGTGGCGTCAGGCTTATAATTGTAAAGCCAGACGACGAGTTACCGAGAGTGCGACGCACATGTTTATGGCCTCGACTCGACTATTGACTTTACTTAGTCGGAGGTGGTCGTTTTCCCTTATTTTATCTAGCTCGCTAATTCATTTTAGCACCTTTTTTCAGTTTGTTTTTTCTCCCTAAATTTATTTCGAGTAAAAAAAGAGACATCAAACACGAATCGAGTTATGTTCCACTCGATGTGAGTGATATGACCTGTCACTTGTGTATCTGAAAAAATAACAGAGTCACCCTTTTATAGTTTCGAATAAAAATTTCATACAAAGAAATTCCAAGTTTTTATAAATACAATTTTATTTTTATCCTTAAAAATACACGAACATCAATTTTTAAAGCGAAATTAATATCGTAAATTTGTATGCTACTTTGTGAATATTGAATGATCGTTTTATCATTAAGAAATCAATATCATTTATTTTTATATACATTTAATGCATCATAAAAGATAAGCTGATTGTCATGGCATGGATTTTTTATTGAATTGTATACGAAAATACGTATGACGATGATGATAAAAGGCCTGGAATGATAGAATCTATTATTATTTGCAGATAGTGTAAGAAATTTTCATTGTGGCTTAATGAGAAACAGGCTAATCTATACGATTTATCCCCAAAAATTTTTAAGGTGAGATTTTTTTATTTTTTGCGTGTAGGAAACGGGCATGGGAATAAAAAGAAGATTGAAGAAAAAGAAAGCTGCGCTAACGGCATGTCGGGGCCAACGCTGCGACCCAGAGAATCTCTTGTCTGATGATCAGTGCGATCCGTAACTACTGCACGGCGATCGCGTGAAAGGAACGAGCGGCGTAATGGAATCGAATAACGGAGACGAGGGCGACGCGGGAAGCGCGGTTAGGTTACTCGCCGACAAAGTTGTGCCACCAGATTGTACTTACTATCGAGCTGGTCTGGAATTCAAATGAAACGTCGAATTTCGGATTCCGAGTGCGTGGAACACTCGGTGTACAATTGTTGTTCTCGGGGAACAGTTATTCGAACTTGATTGTCCGAGCGCAGCCGCGATTGATTATTGCCATCGCATTGGCTAACTTATACTCTCTGGTGAACGTTAAATTGCAACGTTGCAGCCGAGCAGAAATCTACGAATAATAAGTAATATTAAAAGCACGGACAGATGTACACAGACACACCTACCAATCCAAAGTTACAATCTCGCAACTTGTCTGATTATTATTAATCAGATGTATACTAGAACGATCAATAAACGTTGTACTTGTAAATTATTATTACCCTTATAAAAGCTAAATTAAAATATTGTATTTTTAAATCGTTCAACTATTTTGTTTTCCAGACTTTCATTAATACTTTTATTGCTGCTTGTGACGCTTCATTATCTATTGATTCTATGTGATTTTTATAAATGGAATAGTCGGTAACTCTAAATTGCCGACACATAAGCGCATTTAAAAAGTATTTTGAAACACTTTGAAGCTAAAATTTTTTAGGATGTCGGCAATGTAATAATTTCAAATTTTGTGACGTTATATGATTTTGAGTTTACTAAATTTTTAATTATCTTAATTAAAACAATTTTTAAATACGCTTATTATCTCAGTAATAATGTAGAGTTATCGACTTTTCTTATTCCTTTAAACATTGCGCTTTCAAGTTTATTGTTGCTTTTCTTGCGTGGTGATACTATCTTCACAAACAATAAAAATCGATTAAGTAAACTAGAAAATAAACTCAACAAAGTTTTGTTTTCCGTCTATAAAATCAAATCCACCTTGCCATACATACATACATACATACATACAAACATACATACATACATACATACACACACACACACACACACACACACACACACACACACACACACACACACACACACACACACACACACACACACACAAATTTTGCCATAAAATTTGAATTTTTTTGAAACATAAATAAAATTATTAAAATTGTATGGACTACATTATTGTAACAAGTGATTGTATTAAATACGATTTGTTAGACTAAATTTTAAGTACAAATTCATTTTACCATGATCACTTTTTTCAAGATCATCAAAATCGTGCGTGAACATTAAAAATTTTATCACTATTAAAAAAATCAGTCAAGTTACAGAAATTTCACAGAAGACCAAAGATACAGAGCGTCGTCCATCGATGAAAATATATATTTGAATCTTACTAATGGCAGACTGCACAAGCTCAGATAGAACACTGCCGAGCGCGGCGAAAGTCTTTTGAACCTTCACAGCATGTAAGGTAAGTACTAAGCAGCTATTTAGCATAATGAAAAGTTGGGGTGACACAAGCTATTTAGCCCTCTCTCGAAGACAAATGTGTCGAGAAATGTGAGACATGACGTTCATTTGGCACGAGCGACCAATTAATCAATAAAGAAGCAATTCGATGAAAAAAAACAATTAAGCCTGCGGCTCTCCCGCGCAAATTAAAAGCAATTTTAGAAGAGAGACAGATGTTTACATGACGCACGAGATGCAAAACTGAATTTTATTCAACTTGTTGTAGTTGCGCTAAAAGGGTGCGAAAACGGACACCCTTCAGCTTCCGCGACTTTTTCATCCTTTGCTGTGCCATCACTTCGAGTTCCTTCTCTCTCTCTCTCTCTCTCTTTTTTTTTTATATTCACTCACTTACCAAAGTAAGTACTCACACTCTGTCGCTTTATTGATCACAGAACTTTCGAGTAAGGACGTTCTTTTACTCCATTTTTATTCTCCTCCACCCACCTTTCCATCTCCCAGCCCAATGTCCTCACTTATATCGTTTACCCGAAGACAAAGTCCACGCACCAACCAGCGTAACATTATTCTTATTAACCTCCTATCTCGTTACGATTAATGCTGCTGCTGCTTCTTCTTCTTCTTCTCTTCCGACATTTAAATTTTGATTTTCGATCTTTTATTTTAGATACCGTCTCTTAATTATTAATGGGCGTTTGCCCTTTAGAAGTAGAAATTGGCTGGGAGTATAGGGAAAAGCCAGTTGACACGTCTCTCAAATTTCCGACGAAACGCGAGACACCAAAGGAGTCGTAACTCACGAGTCGCAAGCTTTATACTTAAATGTGTATCTATACCTATAGTAGCTATATAGGTGCCTCCTCTGTCTAGCGCTTTTTCATACGTATTCGAGAGAGAGAGAGAGAGAGAGAGAGAGAGAGAGAGCGTGATAAAAAAAAATAAAGAGAAAAATTCTTTGAAAAGGAGAGTTAAAAAGAGAAAATTTTATCCTTCAGATTTAACTCTGTAGAGATGTAGATATGTACTTATGAAAAAGGATGAAATAATTTTTTTTTCCTCTCTTCCAAGGCCGAGTAAGGGATATTTTATACATTTAATGCATCGACCAATTGTGCCTCATCTCTACTACCTATATTAGTCAGGAAGCCAGGGTACTTCCCGTAGCCTTTTCAATTCGGATGGATCCACCAAGGCTTATCTTACTTATTTTTACCTGCTGAACACGATAAACGATGGTGGAAAGCTGTCCGAGTGGTCAGTTTTATGTTCTAAACAAATTTTACAAACAATTTTCAAAAATACGTAAGTTAAGCTTTGGTGGATCCATACGAATTGAAAAGGCCACGGGATGGTACCGTGGCTCCCTGACTATATTATCTACTCGTGAGTGCGCTGAAACTGAGATGATAAAAAAAGTAATAGGTAATAAAAATTTACCTAGATATTTTCTCGAATCAAGCAACAAATAATTTAATTCGTTCTTGTAGAACGCGAATGATTGCTATTTTAAAGATCTTACAAATGATCAAAAGCTATTTCTCTTATTCTCTCCCCTTCTGTTTCTTTTTTAATTCTGTTTCTTTTCAAAATGGCCAATAAGTTTTTCAGGTCTTATGTTAATTTAATAAAAGTTGTTGTCTGGAGTTCGTCTTACTCGTGGCAAAAATAGAAACGCGCGCGATGATGACTTATTTAACGCTAACCAGTTACGTACATGTAAAAAATCACAAAAGATGCCGTAGCATAGTAAAAAAAAAAATTTAATTCAATTTTGAAACACGTTATTGATCCAAGGTCTTTTCGGTTCTTCAGGTCATATACTAAAAGAGAAAAATAGCGATTACACTAAAAAATCAACGTGATTTTTTAAAACCGCTATACATTTTTTTTTATTCTTAAACTACATATTAAAAGTTAATCAAAATTGAATTTTTTCACATTTTTTGACTTTATCACTTATACAGTTTTTTTTCCAATAAAGAAAAGTGCTTTAAAATGCACTTAAATTTTTAGTTGATTAAAAATATTTGTCCCATTGTTTTTTCAATGACTAATATTCTTCCCTTTAAGTTTATGACTTAAGGAATTAAAAGAACCTTGGAGATCAAAAGCGTGCCTCAAAGTTAATTTTAATTTATTCTTTATAACGGCATTTTTTGTGCTACTTTACATACATGATATCTACTTTATTGAATCTTTAATTCTCCAATCTATATCCAAACTCCGCACGGTCCAAACACATGGATTTACAATTATTCGATTTACCTTGGATAGAAATACGCTGTGATTAATAGTACTTCTATTTTATGGAAAATACAGAATATGACCTACTCGTTCCAGCCATAAAAATAGCGCGAACTCCGTGTATTCGAGAGGAAAAAATTCAATATTTCCAAGCACGATTGCAGATGAATCATTAATTTTTTTCACCCTTTTTTCTCTGCACAACGAGATTGTATGATTTTTACAATTTTAGTTCTACACAAATGTGCAAGTGCTCGACTGCTCGTAATATTTAATTTTTATAAACTTTTTTTAACCTTATTTCCATGAACCCAGGTCGTTTTTATACTTGGGCTACAAATTACTTATAATATACGAAATCGATATCAAAATTTCGAGTATCAATAAGTGTTAAAAACAAAGTCAAACTCATAAATTTTTTTTTTTTTTTTTTTTTTTTAAATTAATAAACTTTATCAAAAGTTATATAAAAAGTAGATATAGAGGGCTTGATTCTCTCCCCTTAATCATCGCACATTGTTATAAAACACGGTGCCTCGAGCATTCGTTGTTTGCAAGGTTTTGAAGATGTCGCCAAGGCAGAACTTAGCAAAACGTGTAAAATCGTCAGACGTGTTTAAAGACGACAACGATAATAATATATAATTTTAATGATAGTATATGTAGAGGTATTAATATAGATAAAGATATTAAATAGAAAGAATAAAAAAAAGAAAAAGAAAAAGAAAAAAAGTTTGTATGATTCGACCCGGGACAACGAAAAATGCCATTTTTTAAATTTTAAAATATAAAAAAATTGAAATAAATTGAAAAAAAAATAAAAAAAGTTTAAAAAAGGAATAAAATTATAAATAATAGACAAAAAGATAAGTAATTAAGGAGAAACTAATTTCTTAATTTAAGAAAGAGACTTAAGACACAACTCACCTCGTCGTAGATGAAACTGTCGATTTCCTCCAGCGGTCTACCGTAGAGATTCGAGGGAAAGGGCTCGAACTTGTTCGGCAATACACCACCATCCTCTACCGAGGTCTTGCGCTTCGGCTGAAAGCCATAGTCCCTGACGAGCTGGACGTGCTTGTTCTCGAGCCTCTCCAGGCTGTCCTTGGTGAAGGGCTTCACCTGCTGCTTGGCACTCGTTTTCGCAAGCGGCTGCCGGCTCACTATCACAGGCGTAGCCGCTGTCGTTGTCGTTGGCGTAGTATACATCTCCGCACCACCCGACGCAGCAGCAGCCGCCCTGCGCCGCTTCCTCAAGCCCTGCAGCTCGCCCACAAGCTCGCCCACGAGCTCGTCGTCGTCCGCCCCCTCGTCCCCAGCCACCGCGAGCTCATCCTCGTCCTCTTCGTCGTCCTCCTCCTCCTCCTC
>JAPYZE010008858.1:10241-27166 GCA_030522805.1 Leptomastidea abnormis
TCCTCCTCCTCCTCCTCCTCGTCTTCCTCCTCGCCAGCCTCTTCGCTGCCGAGCGGCGGGCACTGCTGCTGCAGGGGCGTGCCCGCCCCGTCCGGAGGAATCTCGGCGCTGCCAGAGTCCCCGGTCCCGGAGTCCGCGGACAAGCCTGCAGTTCCCGCTAGCGGGGGTCGGAGTCGCGCGCCGGCCGAGCTCGCGGCCTGCTGACACGTGGCCCGTGACCGAGCCGAGAGACCGGCAGCATCGCTGCCCTCCAGCTCCTCTTCCTCTCCTTCCTCGCCGGAACCTACTTCGTGCTGCTGGTGCTCTTGATACGGCTGAGCCTCCGACGACTGCTCATCTGCTCTTGCTGCTGCTGCTGCTGTAGGCAGACTTTCCGGCGCCGAATCGCACCGATCGTAACTGGCACGCATGGCTGCGGCTATCACAGCTGCTCGGCCGCACTTGGCAAACAAGGAAGAGCCGCTGGGCCCAGAGCCCTCCTCGGAGTTCTTATCTACCTTGTGGCCGGTAACCTCTTCGTCGTCATCGTCGCCGCTGCTACTAGGCAGTCTTGGTGGAGGCAGCTTGGCTGCAGCGGTGGCGGCGGCGAAAGCGGCCGGCTGCCGGGTCTCCTCGAGCGACATCTGTCGCTCGGGGCCCGCGGTGGGCCGTACGGGTGGCAGCGGCGGCAGAGGACGAGCCGCACCGCGCACCCGACCCCGGGGCTGCCTCACCTGGGGCGTCCGGGGCGGCACGGGCGGGGGCACCAGCGGCGGGCCCTCTTGCGCGAGGTTCTGCAGGCTGCCGGTGAGTCGGGCCCGTGGCTGGGGAGGCGCTGGCAGCTGTTGAGCCTGCTGCTGCTGCTGCTGCTGTAGCTGCCGGCTCGTCCCGTCCGATAACTCGCCGTCATTATGGTCCGCCGAGGTGCCAGAGGCATGTGGCGCGGCCTCCGGCCCGGCGGCTCTCCGGGATGTCATTGGTCAGCTTCGCTACGTGGCCGCTTCTGCGTCTGCCTCGTGAGGGAGCCTAGCACGCGCTGGCGCATCGCAGCCGGGCCCTTAATGGCCCTTGGCGCCTTCACGTGACCGATGATGTCGGTAATATTATTGCTGTTAAGACTTCTACTTTTCTTTGTCCTTGGGCAGTCGATTGGCGAGCGATGGCCAAGGTTTGCTCTGCCCGAGGCCTCACTCTGTCGTCTTGATCCCTCGGGCGCAGCTGGATCATGGCACTCTCTTCTTCTTATTCTTCTTTTTTTTCTTTTTTCTTAGATTTCTTCTTCTTCTTCTTCTTTTATATCGCTCTTTCTGTTCTTCAGTCTTTGACTTTTATCGAGGTCACGCACACACACACACACACACACACACACTTTCTGCAGCTGAAGAAAGTTTGCAGAACACTTTTGGCTATAGGCTTGAATCGCGAGTACAGCCGAATGGCCCCAAGCTGATCTTGGAGGTGCAAGCTCGCAAGCTCGAGATTTCTTTTAGCCTGCCGGGGCACATACTTAGGCTTCGATGGAAACAATTCTTACACAGACTCTTGCTGCCTGCGAATATTGAAGTAGGTAAAGCTCTATCCTTCTGGCTATGCCTCCATCGACACACATAGAGAAACTTACACATTCACTTACGTATTCTTAAATATGCATATACACCTCAATGTATAATATAAATTTGCATCTATAGACACGAATGTATCGTGTAACTTTCTAGGGGTATATGCCTAGAATTGATATACTGCGAAATACCAATTGTTGTAGTCGTTGTTGTTGTTGCTGTTGCTGCTGCTGCAATTCTTGTTGTTGTCATCATGCTGCTAATATACCTTACGTATAGAGGTAAAGGGTTTGAACTTAAATATCGTGAAGAATGAAGAAATTTGAAAAGATAGATTGATAGATAGATAGATAGAGAAGAGCTAATAAATTCACAGTCATCGGATGAGCATGGCTGGGGAGGCCATTTGATCTCGGAAGCGAGATAGCAAGCGCAGATAGTGACTAAATCGAGTATCGGCTTAGAAAGCGATATCCTTTCTTCGCGAGCTTCTTTTTATGTCGCGAATGCTCGGAGTTGCCGAAGAGATAAAGCTTTATCTCGGGCGGGAATTGCTCGTCGCTTATATATATGCTGTTCAGCTCGCGTCGATGCTGGCATAGCTAACTGTAGCTAGACTCATCTACTCCTGCTCTTCCTGATATCTCAGCAGCGAACGGAGTTGATCCAGCCCGACAGGTGACTACTCCTTCACACATTTCATTATATCCACTGGCTAGACGGCTGCATTTTCCACATGCATTGCAGCAAGTTGCCTGAACTATTGAGCACTTTCTCCTTCACCTGTGTTCCTCTTGCTCTCTTGTAGGTATCCTGTGTGTTTTCTTCTATCACTTTAAGTCTGCTGTTGCTGCTGCTGCTGCTGCGCGCACTTTTTATCCACAGCTGCTGCTGCTGCTGCTGCTTCTCACTCACGGCTGATTCAACAACGCGCGCGCGGACGCTCTTCTGCTTAGAGCAGAACTTTCGGTCGCACGCGGTGCCCGGTCTGCTGAAATTATAAAAAACACAAACCGCTAGATTACACGATCACCGATTTTCTTCTACTTTCACCATTTTGCACTTCGTTTCATCTCGGCTCTGACAAGCATTTTGAGAAGGAGAGAGAAAGGGAGATGAGAGCTTGCTTTCGATTGAGGCTTTTCTTTTCGAGCATTGCAAAGTGCCGATTGCAATCAGCACCGATTGAGCTTTTTTCTCCTATATCTACTCATAAACCGCTTGCTAACGTGTTTTATTAGACGTAAAAAGTTTGTCTGCTTATTATTTTCCGTTTTTGCCAAGGCCTTTCGTATATTTCTCACGGAAATTTGAGGGATTTATTCGTTCTTCGAGTGTTTGACTATAGCTACCAACATCAGTTTTATTATTCTGCTTCTTTCCGTATTTATCTATATTATAATAATACTCATATCAAAAATTTTACATAAAAGTTTTTTAAAAAAATTTTTGTTAAATGAAATTATTCCGATTCTAATAATCCGATTAAATATAAAAATAAAATGAATAATCCTCCGATTATAATTACGAAAGTGTTAAAAAAGATTCAAGTATCATTACATCAAATCGTTTTATCACTTTGTTCGTTGTTCTTTGTACATAAGACGAATAATTGAGTAAATTTAATTTAATGGAAATTCTTGACATATTGCCACTTGAAGATAGAAAATCTTTGGCATTAAAATTCAAATTCATTAGCTCTGAAAAGAGAAAGTGTGCAGCTATAGATTAATAAAAAAAAAAGAAAAAAAGTGAAAAAAAATCATAGAATAAAATAATAAACGCGGTGAACATAAACCTGGCTGAGCCGGCAGCGTAGTACTTAGACTCGGAATAATCGATCCGCGGAAAAGAACGAAGGAGAAAGAAAGTCAGGGCAAATATTAGGCGGCGTCGGCGGCGGTGTCGTCGTGCAAAAGTCGAAACCGCAGCCCCTGAGTGCGATGGGATGTCCACTCTGCAAGCTCGCGGATGGTGGTAGTTCGTACGCGTAGCCCGGGTAGCTCGGGTGTGATGTGTATTATATACATATATGTATATACGGGCGAGCGTGTTAGTCTATGCATGTGTCCAGTGGCCCCTGCGCTACCCTATGTCGCGAGGGTTCACCGTACGAGTGCGCGCTGGCTGCGGCCCCTCGTGACCCCCATAGGGCGCGCGGGGTCAACCGCGACCGACGACCGTTGCACCTCGGAATTCGAGCCGCGAGCCTGCGCGAAAGCGGAGCACTATAGTTTTTATTCTTGCCACTCGAAGAGAAAAGCACTCCTTCACTGGTTATCCGCTTTGACGACTTTAGTAGTAATCAGGGTTTAGTATCCCTGGTTTGTCGAGAAGGACCATAGAAATTGGAAGGAGGCTAGTCCAGGTAGGTCACGTTTCACCGGACTTTCGCTCTCGGTAGAGAGTAAGCTGGGGCAAACGTGGAACAGAAGAAAAAAGGGGGGAGGAGGAGGAGGAGGAGGAGGAGGAAAATAGAAAGAGTGGTCTGGATGAGGACGAGACCGGGCTGGCCTGGTGCACCGGTGGTGGCGGTGGCTACACTTACGCGATTCACGGGCGTCTCTCGCGAGAGCTCTGGCGTCACTGGCCGCCCGACGTAGAGACGCCTGACGGCGTGCGCGGGGCTGCGAGGCGGCCAGCACAGCACTTGTGGGGAGGAGGGCTGCGCGAGCGAGCACGGAGGCGCCGGGCAGTCGGGCGCGCGAGCGAGACCACCTCCGCGAGCTTGCGGGGCCTGCGCGCCCGCGCGTATCGAACCACCGTTGCCGCCGCTGCTACTGCTGCTGCTGCTGCTGCTGCTGCTGACGACGCCACCACCCCCTGCCTGCCTGCCTGCGTTCGACCCACCACCCCCATGTGCAGCTGCAGATGCTCCTGCTCGCCGCGCCTGCACCGAGTCCCAAGCTAGCCTGCTTGTTTAGATTCTACTATAGGTACATTTCACACTTGCCGCTCTCACCAGCCTTTTTTTTTCCACCAAATACTCTTTCTCACTCTAGAAGCAATAAAGCGCGCTTTCCTCCTCCGTCATCGGCATAACGCGCGAAGCAGAAAAACCGCTAGCTGCGAGGGCCGGCAACCTGCGCACACTCTTCTAGGCAAGATATGTGATCTGAAAGCAACCTGGTCAAACGAGAAGGAGCTTGGGCTGTCCGTGTCAGCTAAGCTGGCAGGCAGTCGTTGATTAAGAGGATGGAGGGACCGATTGAAGAAGTTACAAAGAAAGAGGGTATTATTATGTGTATTAGTGTCGTGCTATATGCCAGGGCCTGATTCTATGTATGTGCTTGTACATCTGTTAGCTGACGTTACAACAACAACAACAACAACAACAACAACAACAACAACTCCGGTCTATTTTACCGCATTCTTACTTCTCGCAATCGTAGAAATGTTTAAAAAACAAAACGAGAGATTTTTGTCTCGCTGATATACTGGCCCGAGGTATAGTGAATAATAAGGGTGGTTCTGTCTTAAGAAGAGATGATCAAGGGCTTACGGAAATTCGCGTGTGTGTAAGCTCGGTAATGCCGCGCTTTATAAAGGCTTAGAGGCTACCCCGAGAGCCAAAGCGCAAAGGCTTTTAAATATAGGACGATGTTGATAATAATTCTGTTTCAAGCTCCACCACCTTGCTACGCTACGTCAATATACCGGGATTTACTATACGGTATAATTGTTGTATACGTATATACAAAAGTGGGGAGTAAAATTTTGTATTCGCTGTGCGCTACTGCTGGCGTGCTGTTGCGCTGCTGTTTGCTATATGACAAGAGCTATAGGTATAGTTTTGGAGAGAGAGAAATAATCTCGGATTTTATATACCCTTGCTTTCTCCTCGTCGTTCTGGCTATTTAAACTTTTGTTTTCGCCGCGTCAACGGCTGCTCTGTGCTTTCCACGCGACAATAAAAAGCAGAAAATAAATAAAAACTTTCCTGTATAAATATTTTTACCAGCAGCACTCGGCTGCTGCTGCTGCTGCTGCAACGGCGCAAATTAATATGATAAAACTGAAGTTTTACAAACTCGCTTTCCTCTGCCACCAACTCCCATCACCTCCCTCTTTCTCTTTCCATCGACTACCAAATTTTTTAATTCGAATTTACTACCACCACCACCACCACCACTTTAACCGCAATTTACCCTCTTGTAAGCAGAAATTATTTTTCTATTACGGCTGAATTAAGTAGAGAGAAGAAAAACAGTAGCGTTATTCGATCGGCAGCAGCAGTCAATAGCTGTATCCTTGCTCAGCCTACATATTTAAAAGCTGCGGTTGTGTATATCTTCCGAGCGTCATAGAATGTAATAGGGGCTGGATCGGGAAATGATGAGATGATATAATAATATAAGCATAGCTGGCTGGCTGGCAACGGGTGTGGGCGGTCTAGCCGACGAGTCTGTAGCCGAGTTGACTCGAAAACAAAGTTCCGCGGGCCTGGAATAATTTATCGCGGCTTTTTCGCGCTCCCGCTGGGACCTGCATGCCCGCACCAACCACGTATATCTACGTACATACATACATACTGCTTTGCCTCGAGGGCCACCCGCAAACTTTGGCTAGTGCTGCTCTTATTCGGCATACGGAGTACCTCTCGTCCTCTTCCCTCTCCCCCCCCACTCTGCTCCCCCTCCCTTGCTCTCAACTTTTCGAGAAAACCTAGCCGAGCCATTGTTTCGTTGAACCGGATCCATTGCTGCTGGATCTTCTTACAGGCTGGTTACGGAAAAAAAATACTGAGTTGCAAAATACAAAACTTGAAGGATTGGTTAATTAGATTATTAAATTTTATTTTAAATGTAATTCCACTTTTAATTGTTCTATTTTTAGAATTATTAGAAGGTTTTTAAATTCCCTTAATTTTGATGTTTTAGATATTTCATCTACATTTATATTTAAAAAGCAATCAAAAAAAAAAAAAAATCATCTTTAAAAAAGGCATAAACTGCACTGCAGGTTTGATGTCATTATCGTCACATTTACCGACGTAGGAAGTAAATGAAATCACATACTATGAACGGTCAAATTCTTATTTTAATTTTTATGTAAGAATTGTTTCTACAGATAATATAAAGTTTGTATTAAATTTAACTGATTCGTATAAATATTTTCAAATTTACCATCAAAGGAAAACATATTTAGGACATTTATTTATTAAACTGATCCAAAATTATCAGCAACTTAAATAAAAAATGATAATTTAGTCGAAAAATTAAAAATAAGCGTTAAAATAAAAAGTTTTGTTGTGGCTTTACTTCTATGAGTATCGATGTTATACTGATTACATTGAGTCTCAATTTTCAATCAATATTATTAAAAGCTGAGACTTTCGAAACTTATAAGTAAGTTTTGTAATCAACATTAATGAACTTTTTCAAAATATTATTATTATTATTCCTAAGAAAATCAAAAATAAATACGGGTTAGTAATTACTCGTGGTTCAGAGATGGAGAAGTATAAGTTTTTCATATACGTGATTAAGCGATCGCTCAAAGTTAGAGCGAATGTCCGATGAGTAGAAGGTGCTAATTCAAGACTACTATGAGGACAGATTTATTTTATATTTCTCGACTGTAGACTTTTTTGTCTAAGGCCCTTAATTATTGAAATAACAATCAAGATTGAAGGGTTTGAAATGTTGCGAGATTTATTCTTACGTGTTGATGTGGATGATGATGATGACGTCAGGCAGTAGGAAGCTTTTCTCTTATTAGGCTGGCAGCGGTAATTGTCTATAAGAAGCGATTTGCTGCGCGTGACACACACACACAAGAGGTAAGAGAGGCGAGGGCTGTCAAGCTTGAGAGCGGCCCTTTGACTTGCAACGAGAGCTGCTGGTTCATGCGAGATTGGGAGAGGGGGGGTGGCTGTAACAGCAGCGGCCCGTCGCTAACCGATCGATCCACCGCCAACTGTTGAGCGGGATATAAACGGTCGGCTCTTATACTTGCACGAGACAGCAGCACCCCCCCCCCTCCCCTTCTTCACTCTTGATCCTCGTCTTCTGAGACGAGCAGATGATCTTCGAGACGCGGCCCCATTTTAGACTCCTCTCTTCCTCCTCCTTTTGTTGTCCCTTCTCCTATACTCATATAGGCTATATTGTATTGGCGTGGAGAAGTTGCTGTTCGCTCGAGTCTTGTTCAGCCGTGGCTTTGAG
The DNA here is from genome assembly GCA_030522805.1 of Leptomastidea abnormis. Taxonomy (NCBI): domain Eukaryota; kingdom Metazoa; phylum Arthropoda; class Insecta; order Hymenoptera; family Encyrtidae; genus Leptomastidea; species Leptomastidea abnormis. The sequence goes on from JAPYZE010008858.1 coordinate 17,947, forward strand.
CTTGACTGCGCTCTCAAGATATGCATATAATACCTACACGTGCAGTATGCCTATAAATATCGTTACATCAAGTGGCTGTGTGCCGATAAGGGGCTTGTATCGGTTATTAAGATTACTTGAATTTTATATTGGTATACTAAAGCACTTCACGCAAAAACCAACCACTTTGCAAAGGCTATGAAAATCGAATTTTTTTAACAGTCGTAAATTTTTTAATAAATCACTTATAGGCTTTGTCGAAACTTGAGCAATAAGTAAATTCATGCTTGCAGAAAATATACATTTGTAATTTTTATACACACTTATACCTCAAGCCTTTTCTCTTTTATATTTTACCTCGTATGCATATCAATTAAATTTATTTGTTATCTGTTATAATTTAATTCAAAATTTAACAACCTTTGTTATTAGAATTTGATGTAGAATCCGAAATAGAAATATACTGAAATAGATATAGGTATACTGTATTTCAAACTGTTATTTAAACAAATATTCAATAAAATAATAACACACTGTACTTGCTGTTTTTATTATTTTAATATTGAAATGCAATTGCCTTTTTATTAAGACTTTATGAGCTTATATAGCAGTTAGTCGAGGATTCGAAATACAGTTATAAAAGGAACAGCTTTGACGTTTCAATTAAATTTTGTATGCCAGTATGTATATGCATCATTTTCTCCAAGGGCTTCGTCTTACTTAATTCAAGAATTTTAATTTAAAATACTTACTTCATATCTCGGAAATATTAAAATTTTAATTCCGAAAAGCGTAAAATTTTTAAAGTATAATATTAATAATTTTATCTCTAAGGTATATAATAATTATAAATGCTTAATATATGCGTATCTACTATAATCACTGCAAAAGACTAAGCTATGCAATATTGACTACATTCACAAAAATCACACAAGTCTTATAAAAATGATTAAATTCTTTCGTGAAATTAAGGGGACATGTTCGAGTAAAATATCGTTTTATTGAACTCTATAAATAATCTTGAGTTACCGAAAATTTTTCAGGATGAATGAATGTTCGGAAGTTCGAGTGAAACTGATCGTAGTAGGTATAGCCTTAGAAAATAAGAAAATAAGAAAAGAGATAGAGTCCGAGAGTTAGGAGTTATTATTTTTTATTGGTGTAATCTTGATAAACATAATTAAGTAATATACAATAATGCCTAAAGCTCAGAGATAAGTATAAGAAGGAAAAAATCAAGTGCGCGGGGGGAAGGCATCATCATCATCATCATCATCATCAGACGATTTTGCCGGCATTAAGGCAAAAGCTCCTGCAGCACTGCTTTGGGGGTTGAAGAAATGGCGCTTATTCCATCTCGCTCGCACGCCCGGCGAGAGTCGCAACTGCAGATGATCGCCTCCGCCGCCACCGCGCCCCATTAACCTAGTATTTTTCCGGCTTGCAGTTCTCCTCCTCCTCCCCCTCCGCCCCTTTCTAGTGCCGCGCTGTATATATATATATATATATATATATATATATATATATATGTATAGATATACTGCCCGTGCCGCTCGCGTAGTAGGTAGGTATCTTAGCTGGACAGAATCAAATGTCCTCGAGTGTACGTAGGTAAGTATATGCACATATAATACGGGATATAGGGATGAGCTACGCAAGGATGGATCTATATATGGATATGTGCACGCGAAGCCGAGAACCCCGTGGAGTTTGGCCAAATCTGAGGCTGTTTTTCTCCGCCAAACCTGTAGTGTTTCGTTTGCTTATAATAGCTGAGAAATTAATGTAGAGTTTAAGGAAGGAAAAGAGAAAATGACAGAAAAAGTCGGAAGGAATAGCAATAGCAGCAGTAGATATATTATTTGTACAACTTATTCTCTGCTAGTCGCTGCTGCTGCTGCACTATAGCCTTCTCGAAAGTCTAAGAGATAGAGCGGAGTGTGTGCGTGAGTGTGTGTGTGTGTGTGTGTGTGTGTGTGTGTGCGGCTTCTATATATCTAATTTAGCTGCTGAGACGACGACGGTACACTTATATACGTACAGCTATATGTAGTTCTGATGCTGCTGCTGATGCTGCCGTCGGGTCGGAAGCCAGCTGAAATTGAATCCTGGCATTTTGCCTCCTTATAAGTAGAGGTATATATTTTTTTATATGTAGGTATATGTATGATATAAACGTTTTTTATTAACATCCCAGACGAAGTTCCCAGAAAATTAGCGAGCTGGAATCAAACGTCGCAGACCGCACCTATACGGGGCATACGACCGCATCTTCCACTGTTGTAATGTGCGCGATGTCCATCAGTTGACCCGACCTGACTTCTTTCCTCGAACATTGCTGCTCCTGCTCTCTACACCTACTATCTAACCTTGCCTCGCAAAACAATTTTCGCGGCTGCTCAGCTTTAAGTATAGTTTCAAGCTCAAATTGAGAGCCTGTTATATATACTACTCTATGCAAGCTTTATTAAGCTCTCTACTAATGAAGAAGCTTTTGCTCAAAAATTCTATCGTCAAACGTCTTTTAGCATCAACACGATACTGCAATCTATATCTTATAAGTATATCAAATAATTGCATTGGATTGGTCCACTAGAGAATCTTACTTTTACGTACAGCGATTTGCTGAAAAAAAAAACACAATTCACACGATAAATTAACTGAAAATTGAATTGGAACTGTGCTGTAATTGTTGTTATTATTCTTATTATTATTATTAAAAATAGTAATTCCTGGGTTGGCTGCATTGACGGATGGGAGGAAATGCTTAAGAGCCGCATGTTATTATCTTTTGCATTTCGAATATACATATACATAGTGACGGCTCCATTCTCCGGCAAAGCAATTAGACGAGAGAGAGAGAGAGAGAGAGAGAGCGTGTTTTGAGTGGGGGGGATCACGAGACGTCACGGCTTGTAGAATATCTTCGCCATTCCGTTGAATATTCCGGGGATAGCTTGATCGAGAGGAGCTATACCTATACGACTCGAGAAATGGATGCAAAGCGCAGTATTATAGTTGTTGTTGTAGTAGTAGTAGTAGTAGTAGAACGAACATATACATCCTTGCTTCGTAATTGCTTGAACTGTAAGCCTCGCGCCTGCTTCTACCTTCTATAGACCCTGATTATAGGTATACGTATCATAAAGCTATAGCATGGAATAAAGTAGAAAAAGAAAAATTGAATCATCCTCGGTAAGCTAACGGCATAGGTAGGTACATATAGTTCTGCATTCACGTAGTGTATCCTTTGCTTCGCACTGCACGTATCTCTCGCCTCTGCTCATATTTATTTCCTCAACATCATCACCCGAGCGCAACTCTCGCACTTTTTCATATTTTCTTTCTCTCTTTCTCATCTCTTCATCATCTCCTCTCTCTTCGCGGGCTGCCTTTATTTAAAATACACATTGCTATACGTACGTGACGGTGTTGTTGCTACATACTACACTTGTGACAAGGCCGGAAATGAATTTAAGGTCCGGCAGAGCGGTAGGTATACACTATACCGCGCGTGGACTAGCGGTGCTGGATTTACGGTATAGCTGGCTTGTTCTGTAACTTACACTAGTCCCCCCACACCCCTTACCTCTTGACACAACTTTAAAGCTTTCCACGCTAGCCTTGTTTCGTGTGTACGGTAGATCCTCTGCTGCTGTTAAAGGGAACTTGCCCGGCTCACATAAACTTCACGCGATACTCAACAAACGGTATCTTGATTGTAAACTCTATTATTTTCTCTACCGAACAATCACAAGAAATTTCATTTTACATTTAAACCTTTTCTCATCATCATCATCATCATCATCATCATCATCATCATCATGTGTTGGGTTTTATTATTAAATCAAAATAATATTTAACAAAAAAACAAATTTTTTTCAAAGTACACTTATTATAATATACGACTACAAATACCACCATATATTCGTCATATCAATCTAAATGTTGTTTTTATTAGATTTGTACATAAATTTAATTTATAAATAATGGCTATGAAAAATAAATGAAAAGTTTCGAATCGGCAAATAATATAACAATATTAACACACACGTATACGTGTGCTTGTGTATAAGTAGAGAGCAATAAATTTTGTAAAAATCCAGTACTCGAAATAATGAATAGCTCTCTCTCTCTCTCTCTTTCTCTCTCTCATAAAACACGTTAACGTGAGCATTTATTGTTATCGCACACTTTCTATCCTCGACCAACCGACAACTATATTCCGTCGCCGATAACACTTATAATTTGCATTTTCATGTATATAGTATGGCAGTAAAGCGCAGAGTATATAGCAGCAGAAGTAGGCAAGTGCAACTAGAGTCAAGCGGAGTGGAAGCTGAAAGAGGGTCGTTTGCGAGGCAGCGACTCTCAAGATTCAAGATTCGAGATTTGACAGAGAGAAAGAGAGAGAGGGAGAGAGAGAGAGAGAAAATAAAAGTGAAAAAAAGCGCTCGTCTCCCTTGTAGAGCAGGCGAGATAACGGAGGTGGTGGTGGTGGTGGTGGTGGTGAGGTGGGGGATGAGATCGATCTTCCCGCTGAACTTGCAAGTTCGAGGTCCGATGTGGTCGCCAGCTGCCTCTCACCCTTAAGCCTCCCCACCCCCCACCCCCCCTCCTTTCACTTGGTCTTACCTCTAAGCCCTAGGGCACGGCTCGCCCTCACGCTTACTTCTGCCAAACTTGGCGGATCGTGCAGTCGGTCGCGTCGCTGGCATGGCACTTACATATACACGCGCTGATGGCACGTACCTATACAGCTTTATCACACGTGTATACATACATCAAGATCACGCATACCCCCACAGGTATAGGTCAACGCGCATCACGTCAGTCGGAGCTGCTGCGGCGGCCGCGGCACGGGTTTCATTGCCTGCACACAGGCGGTATCTCATTAACGTCCCGGCAGCTCCCTATCAGACACGTTCCTATACCGTTCTATCCCTTGTGTACTGCGTCGGAGCTTGATCCGGACATCCTCGAGGGAGGAAAACCGCCTCCCTGCCAGGCATACGCGCTCGTGACACTCGAGCTCGAACAACGAACATGTAAGCGCGCATGTACAAGCATCTCTTATTATCCATTTGTAGCTTTTCAACTGCAAGCGTGCGGTATATTATTAGTAGTAGTATATTTACAACGTAACTATATTTATTATCCTAGGAGCACATAGTACGCACATGCACACACTAAACACGCGAATTTTGTAGATCATTTATTAACAAAATAGGATATGGTGTAACTCGGACTCTTTCCAAAATTCTCTAGCTAAAAAATTGCCCCCTTCTCACTTCTCTCGCCCATAATCTATTTTCTATAAGTTTATTTATTCTGTTTTCTCTGAGTGAGTCTACCATACAGTCAGCTGGACAACCTTGGAGATATTCCCCAATTTTTGGATATAAAGACAATTTTAACCAAATTTTCGAGAATTGAGGCGCAGCTACTTCCTGACAACCGCTGCGGTGTCGGGAGAGTTTTTCTTTTTTGATAATATAGAATACTGATGAGAAAAATATCTAAAAAATTTTGAACTCAAATTGTAAAATTTTTAACGTTTGATGGATTATTAAAAAAATGAATTAATAATATATGTACATGATTTTGAAAAATGAAATAGAATGTACGTCGAAATGTGTCATTGGTACATCATTATTAACACATATTTGTCAAAAATGCCACTCAAATGACGTTTTTCCTGTAACAAAGGAAAGCAGCTGTTGCCTATTCGAGAACAAGCACTGGGACACACACGCAAATGTACGTTGGTTCGCGCTGCGTGGGCAGGATTTTTGGATGCTGTAAGCACGTGAGAGCTCCGCAAAAGGGGGGGGGGAGGTGCTGTTGCTGTTCTCCTCTTTTTCGTTGTCCCCCAACACGTCCGTAATTGCAATCGAACATTGTCGTCGTGCAAGCCGCGCGGCCCGGACGTAAATCGAGTAAACACTGATTTACCGCTTATCGCCAGCGGCCATTGTAAATTATCCTTATTTTAGTACGCGGCCACTGATGCTGCTTATTAATTTTTCAATTGGCCTAAATAATTTGCAGCTGAATTGCAATTATTTGCTCAAAAATTTATGAGCGAGCTCGTAATTTTGACGAGTTGCAGCTAAAAAGATGCGAGTTTTATATACATATACATATATATATATATATATAGAGAGAGAGAGAGAGAGAGAGAGAGAGAGAGAGAGAGAGAGAGCTGGAGCATTAGATCGCAGTCTTCGATTGCCGCTGTAGAGTTAGTCGCCCTGGTGCTTAATTGATTTGAAGTTTGGCGATTCGAAAATTGTTTAAGGCGAGCTTCGAGAGACTATATGTATAGGTACGCCAATGCTGCTGGCTCGAGGCCAAATCAAGCGGCAGGAAATTTGCTAAAATTATCGGATTACACACCACGAACACTGCACTGCAACAGGTGAAAAAAGCAGTCGTCGGCCAAAACTCGAGTCTCTTTCTCTCCCCCTCCCCCCACCCCCCAGGTCTTTCAAGCACTATACTCTCATTCATCAAGACACAATTTGGAAACATGCAGTGTCTATAACAAATCCTCGGTCTGCGCTCGACACGTTTCCTCCTTGCGCACCTAATTAATCTTCCAAGCTTACCTACTCCTGAAACGAGAGCCTAAAAGCATAGTCAAGTAGATGTCGAGTCGATTTTTTTAAATGGATGGGCTTTTTGATTTATGTTCATCAACTGTATACCTATGCGAGGATATTAAATTACTGTCTCTGCCCTGCAACACTCCACTTATAGGTACATTCATTCAAATGAACTTTGTTCTCAAATTTGTGATTATAGACGAGTCGATTATCAGATTGACAAAACGTTATCTCATTGGCTTATTATCAGGATATCGATGTATCATTGCTACGTGCCTGTTCAAATGAGATGAACAATCAAATTTCCTCTACACCTATACGTACGTACGACCCGACAAATAATGGGAGATGAGAGTAAAAATTTACAAAAAACGTTTCTGCTCGCTCACGTTACGCAAAAATATTAATATATTATATTGCGCAGTTAAAATGAATAAAGATTAATAACATGTTGATAAGAAAAATAAAAAAATAATACATTCAGCCATTTTTCTGAAACCTCTCAATTTATTTAATAGAAATAAAGCAGCTTTAATATTAACCCTAGAGCCTCTTCCGAGATTCATAATCATGGTGTAGGATAAATAATTAAAAAATATTCACGCTGTATTTCAGCTTCTCTACACAGGTGTATATAGCTTGGTAAATAAAACGTTTTACACGTAAAACGACTGCTTACTCGCGTCTGATGATGATCAGCATTAATGGAAACGCGCGACCACGCTCTTGTGCGTAAAATAACGACCATCGCCAATAATAAATGATCGTTTATTTGGACGAAAAAAGGAAAGAATAATAAAAAAATAAAGCAGCATCGTAAAAATAAAATATGCAAACGACCAATCTTTTTTCAGCACGTGTGTATGATGAGAAAAAAAATGTCTTAGGTAAAGTGAGAGGAGTTCGGCAACCCAAAGAAGCTAAATGCTATAAAAAAAAGCAAACAAGGGATTATTACATTCAACTTAATCCGAGTGAGAGAGTGAGAGAGAAATTAAAAATCAAGGAGTATACAGGGTTGCAGGGTTGGCTAAGCAGCTCGATTATTTGGTGCTTGGCTATCTCGAAATAGAGGTTGCGCTCGCTTCGGGGAGGAGGAGGAGAAGGAGGATGGGTGAGAGCCGAATGCTGCGGGGGTAGTGAGTAGCCGCTGCACCGCACTGCGGCAGCCTGACTCTCGCACTCCTTTCACCTCTTTTTCCCCCCTCTCACCCTCTCGCCCCTCTCTCTCTCTCTCTCGCTCACTTTGGCTGGCCAGCTAGCCCCCAGCCACTTCGGAGTAGTATCAAGGTGGATGCATAAATATAAGCCTAGTGCCCTCCTACCCCCACCCCCCCCCCCTCTCACCCTCTTCTTTCACCTTGCGCAGGCGCGTCTGCATTTAAAGCCTGGAGAATGTCATTATATGTTCAGATTGTCGTCGACGACGACGACGACTACGATAATGACAATGACACACGCAGATTATCTTACTAATATTTACATGAGAGCACTAAGACTGCAATATAAGTAGTAAGGGCTCGAAAAAGAGGCAAATATATAGACAGAGTGGAACTGGCATACAATGCTCCCCCCTTGACCTTCAAAAAGTCGATGGGCTCGAGAGCCTAGAGTTATCGAACGCAATATAACAATTACGTAATATAAACGACTTTTTCCGCCTCGTTTTCTTCCATTCCTCTTGAATTACCTGCTGTCGCGCTGGTACGTCTGGTATTTGTAATTTAAAATTACAATTCACCCCACAAACATTACACACCTTTACTATACAGTCACTCTGCTACGTCGATTGGAAGAATAAATAAAATATTTTGAAAACTATAGACTCGTACAAATCTGAGCTTGTACACGTTGAATATTTCGAGCTGTTGAAGTGGCTTTAGAAGCTGCACCAATCTTTTGCCTTAATTATTCCTATATGTGCGTACACGTATATAGAAAATAGAAAAAAAAGTTTTTTAAAAATGAAAGAATAAGCAAGCGAGAATTTTGTGCAACTTGATATAGGTATAGGTATTTACTACTATTCCATCAGAAGACGGTCTTAAGGGGTATTAGAAGGGAAGAGATGAAGCTACTTTGTTTTATTTCGTTAAATTATACGCAAAAGTCCAATGACTGAGGAAGAAGGAGAGTGAGGAGGAGGAGGAGGAAAGCTGACCCGCCGCAGTATGGGCAGCTCTCTCCCGCATTACCGGGGCATGAAATTTTCAACCGCGCGGTTTCGTCGAAATGACGGGCAGCAGCAAATAACAGCTTATATATATATATATATACCTATAGGCTGCGGCGCGTCCAGATTTTCTACTACCTATACCTATAGCGTCTGCCTGAATTTGTCAGGAGCAGCAGCAGCAGCAGCGAGTCTGATGGCTGGCCGTCGACGACGCGGCTCTAGAGTCCAACGCGACGAGTCTCTCCCACGACCGCAGCTTCTCCTACTCACAGTATTTTACTTATATGTATGTATACTTATATTTGTAAATCCGAACCGTAAAGAAATATATAACGCCACAAGTGTGCAACGTAAACAGATATAGGGGAGACCGGGGCTACATTCAAACGGGGCTTGATTAAAATTTCGAGATTACTTTTGATAGAAGTTACGGAATCAAACGAAACTTGGAGCGCTT
>JAPYZE010008860.1:0-10252 GCA_030522805.1 Leptomastidea abnormis
TAGGTCTACTATGTTCAATAAACAAATTAAACTGATTAACATAAAAAAAATCGCGTCGACCAGTTCAACCCCCGTACAGTTCAGCCCCGCTCTCCCCTAGATATTGTGCGACAATTGAGATAATTTAAAAAATTCGTAAATTCACGTAGATTAATATTCAGAATCGATAAAAATTAACGTATAAATAAACTGCCTATTGATTTCAAAACAAAATACCGAAAACGTGGTAATAAAAAACAGTTTTTTAATTACAATGATCGAAATTGATTACCTTTTAAATTTACCTTATAAAGTATGCTGAAATTTCGCTCAAATATTCAGTTTCAGAAAGTTTATCAAGTTTCAAAAATTGAATGCTGTAAGCCGTTTTCCAAAAAGATATCGAGAGACTGCTTAAACTCTCTGTCTATCCTGTCTTTCTGTCAAAGCACCCCAGCATACATATCCAAAAGCAACTCGGAATATCGCAAACCAAAGAGTGACTGAGAGAAAGCCTATTCATAATCACTGGCCTGAAGGCTGACAACGAGCATAAGCCTCTCCACATGCGTAGATACCTATATATACACACATATATCTAATATGGAATCAAAACGCGTCGACGCATTAGCTTGTATATATATATATATATATATATATGTAGCCCTGTATTCCCAAATGCAGGGTAGTGTAGATATACTGCGTTCAAAGGGTGTGTGGTATCTCTGTGTATATCTACAAGCCAGCCACGCATAATACTATAGGTATATAGAAGCGAAACATTGGTTAAGTCACGCGAGTGTACGTCCGCATCTCCCAATGGAAAGCTGCTGGGATTACTGATCTTCGGGGCTGCGAATCGCACCGGGAAATGGACAAGCTACGCTTGAGGATTTGTAAGCGTATGGTCGATTGCCTCGCTCTTTCTCTCCCTTTTGACTAGTGTCCGGCAATTCTATCGGAAAGCAGCTCGCGTTTGTTTGGCTCCTTTGTATTTGATATGATATTGATTTACTACATACTTATAGATGTTATATGCAATTTTAATGCATATTTTTTTTATTCAATTTTGCAAACGTGAATTGCTTTATTACACGAAAAGTATTAGTCGATTGATCTTTTACCGTCTGACTATACTCGATTTGTTCTACTTGATAATTCGAAAATGCTATTATATTGTCAAATCATTGTGAAATTCGCCCCGCACTCAATTACACTGATACCTTTTTATTTTATTCGATTTGTAAAAGCCCGGAATAAAAGAACGATAAAATAAAGCTAGATTTTTTTAATAGCAGCTTTAAAGTAGAGTACTTTAAATAACATCATCGCTATAACATTTCATTTTTTGCTCGTATATGTACATGCATGTAATAAAGCGAGCTTTTATAGACACATACGTATCAATTTGAAGTATCCAAAGACACCGATCATTAAAAATCAAACGTATATATCAATCGATACCAATATAGACCATATCCCCCCTCCCTCCCCAAAAAAAGCCTGTAAAAGCTTTTGAGAATCACTCGGTTAAACAATAATTGATCAATCACCCCCAATAAAAAAAACTATAAATATCGTCGACATCATTGATGCACACTACTACATAATATTAACAACCATATTACTTTCCTCGCCTCCATATATACCTACATTACGCAGTACTTGTAATTCTGTTCCGAGCGATTATATGCGCTCCTCTCGCTAACGGTTTTAACGTCAGCGCTAATTACGTAAGCGCGACATGCATTCCTCCCCATTCTCCTCCTCCTCCTCTTTATCTCATATCAGCTCCCACATTCAGTTATACTCCACATATTATGCATATATATACCGGACATTGGATATGCGTCAAGGTAAATTCGATTTTAGTCGAGCAAAAGGGCTGCTAAAGGGTAGAAGAGAGATGTTGGATTATTATATACTAAATATTATTATGTTGATAGGGAGTAGTAATAGTCGGAGCCCTTTTGCAAATAGGATATATATTATATTCCCTTGGAAAATATAAGATTGACGTGTTGGATGCGATGGATGTTGTATAATGTAATAGCGATATGTGTTTAATGAAAGCTGTAATACGTTGGCAGGTTTGTAGGTATATGTATTTACATGTAGAACGGTGGTGATGTACTTTGATGAAATAAACCTAAAAAGTACCCTGAGGGTTATTTATGAGTTATGTGATGTGATGCGATTTATTTTCGTATTTCGTTTAAATCACAATTTTTTACTGTTTTTTTAGCCTCGAGGCATTAGAGAATCTTTTGGTGTGATGCGTGAAATTACTTTGATGTAAACGATGCTAATATTTTTTTTTTTTCTATTTGTGATTGAGGGGTTTTTTTCTTTATTAAAATCTTGTAATGATTTTTTTTTTTTTTAATTTATGTTTGTAAAAAAATTGTGTACAAGAAAAATATAATTAAAATCGTAGATTTAATATTGTATTTGTTAAACAAATTTAAAAAAATAATGTCATTGCCAAAGTTTAAAAATAAGCGGCTTATTTAAACAGAAAAGCAAGAAGCTATTTGCTTTACGCGACTCTTTAATACGAGTAACTGGAAGAAACAAAGAAAAGGAAATGTTACGAATGGAAAATCAAGTTTCGTCACAAGTTACAAGAATACATGCAAATCAAAACTTGTTATTTCCGTTTAGCTTTGATTTCCAAAGTTGAAATATATTATGCTCGCGGTTAAATTTTGCTAGAAGATTTTGAACAAATAAGGTATAAATGTTTAAATCTCGAAGCAAATTTTATGTCCTCTATTTTATTTATTTATTTTTTAATATACTTTTGTAAAATATATTTGTTAAATACAACTCTGATCTCTCTAATCTGACCTCATGTTTTTGATAAGTTGACATTTTTAAAAAACAACACGTGACTTTATGACTCTCGTTTTATTTTTATAAACAACAATGAAAGAAGAATAAAAATAAAATTAAATTTTACAAGAACAAGTTTTAACCGTAGTAGACGCAGGATATAAACATGTAAGATTTTGTCTATTTTTATATTATCCAAAAGACAAAAAAAGCTAAGATGAAAAAGAAAAGAAAGAAAAATTTGGAATGATAAGTAATTCGAACGCTCTAAAAACGTGCGACGTAGCACAAGTTAAGAGCATGACTCAATTAACGTATCACCAACTACTCTGAAATTCGCTTGGCCGGCACGAAAGCAAAATTAAATCCAAGGGCTGGAAATAAAGAAGAAAAAGAAAAGAAGAGGAAGATAAGTAGAAGAGCAAAGGGTAAGGGAAAAAGCAAAGGCAGACGAGTAATAGAGGCAAGCAGTAGAAAGAAGAGCTTGCAAGCTTACGCGGACAAACAAACGGAAACGTCGCAAGCTCAAAGCCTGCAGTATAATTCCTCTCTCTCTTTCTTTTTTTTCCCTTACAAGGGAGTTGCTTCCTTAATTAGCCTACCCTTGAAAAAAAAAAAAATGTAAAAGGAAAAAGTACGAAGGACGGCGTGGTAGTAGTAGTCGCGACGCGAGAAGAAAATTGCTCGTCTTTGTAAAGAAGAGAAAGAGAGAGAGAATTTGAACACGTTGTAGAGAGAATCCGAGGCTGTGATGCGCCGGTGACTCTTTTCTCTTTCGATGCGTGATGAAGAGCTTTTGGCTCTTTTGTATGCGCGTAAGCTTTGCCGATTACATGTGCATACAAGCTTACTTCTCTTACCTATTTGTGCATGTGTGTGTGTGCGTGTGTGTGTGATGTTTTACAATTGATGTCTCTTCATTTTCCTGTATGTAACGTTACACACGGAAATACGATTAAGTTTGAGATTAAAATGCTAATTGTAAAACGGAATTGAAATGTTTTAATGGAAAATATCAGCTGAGTAAATCACATACGTAATGTAATTGTAGAAAAATAAGATATTACAGATATAAAATGTCAAACTAGTAGTATTTTATAATACATGTTACTTAACAATTATGTAATATGAAAATTTTAGTTAACCTGACGTTCTGGTGTATACTCTTTGTTATATAATTTTAAGATGAATCTTGCAAATGTGTATTATTATACTCTGCAGTGGTTGTAAATTTCATTAATATATTTACAGTGTATATGTGTGTGTGTATACATACTTGCTACTAATAACTTTTACGGTGGCATGCAAATAATATTATAATATAAAGTTTAGTGAGTTGTGATTGGTAACAATTTAATAAGTAGTTGTAAAATTTGTAATGCTTGTACTTATTATTGATTTATTTGTAAAACAACATTGTAAAAATTCTATTTCAGAACTAAATTTGATTAATTAAAATGTCATCAAGATAGAAAAGTCAAAAAATCTTTATTATTTTTATAACCAACGGTATATTTAAACAATTCATGAATAAAATCGATAGATAAAAAAAAAAATTGTACACGACAAAATATTGAACCTGGAAATAAGCATACATTATTTTTTTTTTCTTTTACATAATTCTTCAACGCTCTTCTTACATTATTGACTCTTTGTATATATTTTTTGTTCTTCTTTTAATTAAAAAATTTTACATTTATTTTCGCTTCTCCTCATTAGCAGTCTTCTTAATCGGGTCACCGTGTATATAACTACTACTACAACCTTTTTAATTACATGAGAAGACACACATACACATACACAAACTTGTACATACACACATCCTTACTTACTTGCACTATTAATGATATTCACCTTTCGTATTACTTTTAATTGAAATTCTCACTTCAACCAAAAAAGAGCTAATAATTTATCCTTTTCCCCTTCCAAAAAAATGTTAAGCAGGAAAAAAAAAGAAAAAAAAAATTTTCGACGTCTGGCCAACTTCTCTCTTATATACTCAATAGATTCGACCTACATTAACCAATTATCCCCCAAAAAAAAGAAAAAGAAAAAAAAGGGATACGACATTGCACGCAGTATAAGAATCCAAGAGAAAAGGGGAGAAAGAGAGTAGAGTGACGCAATGAAGGGTGTTTCAGGGTGGAAAGAAGGGTGGGAGAGCGTCAAGCTTATACATAATAGAAAAAGATAGAACGAGAAGAGAGGATCGAAGGGTCACACGCAAAAAGCAAAAAGAAATGTAACGCCGCCGACTTTATGGCTTTTATGTACACACACACACGCGCGCGCGCACAGGAAAAAAAAAGTTCCCCTTTATTTTACGGGGGTATGGAAGAACCGGCACCAGAGAAAAGAGAAGAAGAGTCGCACATGTAAGGGAGACCGGAGCTTGATTAAAGTTTTTTTTCTTTCCTCTGTAACTTTTTTAATTTTTAATATTTTCATTTCGGACAAAAACATCTTAAAAGTATTGATTTTTGCTACAAAATCCACTTTGTCCGGATTAGCTAAATGCAATGGTTTAGTTTTAAATTAGAATTTAAAAACCGGGGCTTGATTAAAAAAATCAAAAAAATCCGGGGTATGATTAAAAAAGTCCCGCGGTGATTAAAATTGCTAAATATCATTGCAATATCGAATTTTAGGCATTAATCTTAATAGTACTTTAAAAATACAACATATCAAGAAAAATTTAAGCCCTGGATGATGTTTTTAAATGTTTTCCTTCATGAGTTATAGATTATTTTATATCAATTTATTAAATATATTTTTATGAATTCTTCTAAACGTAATTTTAATTTTATAAAAACAAAGTATATTATATAAACACTCAAATTGAAGGCCTTGAACTCAGCTACAATTTAAGCTTTAACTGATTAAAAAAGCTTGTTCGGATCTAAAGTTACGCAGGATCAAAGTTACAAGCTATTTTAATACGATTTTACATGTTAATAGCCATTTATTGTAAAATTATCAACTTTTTATGCTATTTTTTAACAATTTAATTTAAATTGCATGTAACTTTGGATCTAGACAAGCTTTTTTAACCAGCAAGGGCTTAAATTAAAGCTTATTTTGAGCACTTTTTTCATACTATTTTTCTTTATTCATTCCAACTAGAGAATTAACAAGCAAATATCTTTTAATTATGCCCCGGAAATTTTTTTAATCATACCCCGGGTACATATATATTACTTGAAATGGACATATCTCAGAAAGGAATAAAGCTAGGAAGGTCGTCGGAGGCGCAAAATACTCGTATTGAATAGTATTTAAAGCTGGTCTATTGTGCGGAACCTAAATGTTTATTTTTAAAATAAACGGAGCTTTAATATGCAAGAAAGTTTCTTAAAAAATGAAGTGCGAAAATCAAAAAATGGCGCTAAAAAGTAGAGTATATCGCCAAAATATGTCATATTATATCAAAAGTAATCTCAAAATTTTAATCATGCCCCGGTCTCCCCTATACTCTATAGGCTTCCAAAGAAAAGGGCAGATCAAAAAGAACAAGGAGCGTAGGAGAAAGAAAGAGAGAGCGGAAGGAGACGTTGTGGCGCTCGCTTTCGCGTAACGTCACAGGAAGGATAGAAAATAGTGTACGCAGGGGGGTTAGGAAGAGGAAGATGAGAGTTGGGATATATGCAGGATCGCCTACTTGCCTGGTTGCTGCTGCTACTGCTGCTGTGGGGTAGTGTAAAAAAGAGAAAGAAGAAGAAGAAGAAGGGGAAGTTGCACAGTATATACATATAGTTACGCGCTTTGGCGCGATACTATATATACGCGGCAGCAGCAGCAGCAGCAGCGGCTCTGGCCTGGTTTCATTGAACCTGCAGCAGAAACAGCAGCAGCAGCAGTAGTAGGGAAGCTGAGCGAACGAACGAACGAACGAACGAGCTTGGCGCGCACGTCTGTATATCTCCCTTTGCCTCTCATCCACCCTATATATACTTACCCTCGCCTCCTGGCCTTTGGAGCCTTGCGCGGCCGCCACCGCCGTATACACGTTCCGGCTGCTCTCGAAAGGAAGAGAGAGGAGGAGGGAGAGACGCAAAGAGAGGGATATGACGAAGGCCGGATAGGAGGAGAAGGGGATGGTAGCGCAGCAGCAGAGCTATGCATAGCCCGCGTCGCCTCTATATATAGCCTCTCGGTTCTATAAATAGAATCCAACTATATATATATACACTCTACTGCTGCTGCTGCTGCGGTGGCGGCGGCCTCCTCCTACCTACCCTCGAGCCACCCTCTTCTTCTTCTTCTTCCTCGCTATATATGTATCCTCCCCTCGCTCACTTTCTATCTACCCATCTCTTTCTCTTTCTCTCTCCCGTGTGTGTAGGTATATAGAACTCGTGTCTCGCGCATCTTCCTCCTCGGGCGACTGCGCGCATGTTCTCTCTTCTCGCTATACACACGCTTCCCTTCCCTTCCTCCTCTACCCTTCTGTATACCCAACTCCTGGCCTCTGTATTACCTCGCGCTCGGTGGCCTCGTGTTTTACAGCGCGCGATGGCGGTGAGTGGATGATGGTGATGATACCAGAGCTATATAATACTGATGATCCTGAGATCTTGCGTTTTTGCTATACTGAGGTTATTTTTTTCTTTTTCTTTCTTTCTTTCTTTCTATGTGATGAACGTGATTTTTTTTTCTTCTTGTTTTGTATTGCTTTTTGTTTATTGATTGAGTTAAAGATTTAAAAGCTTGTTAAGTTATGTCAATAGGGGGGTTGATAAATTAATGTGTTATTTTGAATCTTTTTATTTTTTTTAGATGTTATATCTTATAATTGATTTTTTAAAGAAAAGAAATTGAAAGAAATTGTTTATGCAAGTTACGAGCTTGAATAAATGTGTGTTATCGTTTAAAATTAAATATAATGAAAAGCGCAGGGTTTATTTAAGTTTAAGAATTACAAAAAAAAAAAAATTATTTTTTTCTCAAAATTAAATAAGTCAACATTGTTATAGTTACGGTTATTCAAACAATGAAATGAACAAACTTTGGCAGCTTCTTAGTACTTATATATAATTTTACTGTAGACCAAAATTGGCGCTCGTGTATGAAATAAAAAAAAAACCAAAAAAATAAGAGCTCGAGATCATTTAAGTGCATAAAATATCTAAATATCGATAGAAAGAAGAAGAATATAAAAAAAGAAAAAATAATTTCATAGTAAAAAAGTAAAAACAGAAAGCAAAGCATTCAGAACTAGAAAGTTACGCAGTGTCTGACCATAGCGAGTTTTTTCTACTTATTCTTCCTTTAGTCGCGTAGTATATCAAGGTGTGCGCAGTATGCAGCTTTCTCTTTCTCTCTGCAACATCAACGAAGCAGCGCACTTTTTTTCATACTCTCTTTCTTTTTTTTTGTTGCATACCTACACTTTTAGTCTTCTCTATCTCTTTGCTTCTTTTTCGTATGTATACGATCGCAAGCAGCGATGCTGTAGTATACAACGTTCTAACCTGTCGAATTCTCTTGTTTTACGTTTAATTTCTTTTTTTTTTTTTTTTTTTTTTTTTTTTTTTTTTTTTTTTTTTTTTTTTTTTTTTTTTAAAAAAGGAAAGTTCATTTACGCATATGCAAGGAAGAAACTTATATTTTCTAACGTATAAATAATCTATTATATCTCGTCATTACGTAAAAATTTAACAAGTCAATAATCTAACACTCGTTCATTCAAGCACACCTTATACGCAATAAAAAAAAAAGTATACATGCAGTTACAAGCAGCTGGTCATCCTTCTTAATATTATTCCATCACAAATTATTTTCTTAACGCATAGGTATTTTTATTTCACTATTATCAAACCAATCAATATTCCTGCTAATAACCCAAATTAGCCGTCGTTTAACAACCTCGATTTATTAGGAAGAAAATACCTAACTGAATGACACACAAACATTTTCCACGCTCTCTCGAGTCTTGATCTACATCGATAATTTGAGAAAGAGAGAACCAATACGAGTAAGCATAACGCGAACAAAGCAAAATCGTTGCCTTGGCGTTATATGGGTAATAGGTATTATACGTGGCATACGGACGAGAATATATATAGATCGTCACGCGTTACGGAGCTCACATAATACGCGCTCTCTCGCGTTCTCGCAGCAGCAGCAGCAACACACACATGCGCTCTCTCTCTCTCTCTCTCTTGTGATTGGGTTACGTGGTTTAATCATTACTGACATTGGCATTATCGCGCTAATTAGCGCACCCCCTCCCCCCTCCCCACCACCGTGGCTATACCTATACGCTTCTAACGTGTATAGCCGTTCAATTTCAGTCAAGTGTGCCTTGTGCGCGCGTGTGCAAGTGTTTGTGTGTGTGTGTGTGTGTGTGTGTGTGTGTGTGGTTGTGTGTGTGTGATAATTCATAATAGTAGTGCGTGACAGTACTCAATTTGATAATTCAAGCTTGTGCAAACTTCTCGATTAAAATTATGAAAGAAATAAAAAAAATTTGCTTTAGTTACATTGAAATATTTTGTGCCTTAAATAGCGCAGCAACTTCCACGTAAAAACAAGCTAATTTTAATCGAAAGTTTATTCACACTTTATATAAAAGTAAAATTAGAGGAAGTATCGTATAACTTGGACGTCATCAAAAAGTGGTGAATCGATATATAGTATACGTAAAAAGGTGTACGCATATATAGGCTTAGCCAGTAGAGCTCTACTGCAAAATAATTCTCATCGCGTCCTGCCGCAGCGTGAAAAAGAAAAAAAAAAGAGGGAGGGGGGTGTTTGGAAGCTGCGGTGTATTTATATGTATTTGACCATCTATATAGAATATATAGCAGCACATGCGCGCAGTGTTAAATAAGTGGGTGTGAACTAGGGGGTGTGTGCGCGTCATCGGCATTAAAAAATGCATGGGTCAACGATAACGAAAGAGCTGGTGGTGGTGGTAGTCGGTGCTTTTGCTACCAGCTCTATACATAGGTATATTATACCAGCTGCTAAGGAAATACCTATCAATATCAATGATACTCTTGATATTATGTAAATTTTTAGCTTTTTATATTATAACTTAATACACTTTTCTTTTTTACTTAGGATTCAAGTGTATTTAGCTGGAAGTATAGGTAATTGTTAAGTGAAGCTCAAAGTAACTTTTAGCCAGTTTTCGATTTGTCAAGTGCTTTGTGGAGTCGAGCAAAAGCTGATTATCATTTTTGAGGCGTAAATCGTTAAGTTATTGGTGGGTTTGGTTCTTTGATAAAGTTTATATAAGTTATAGAGTTGCGTCAGAGAGAGAGAGAGAGAGAGAGAGAAAGAGAGACTATACCCAAAACCGACGTGAGACTTTAAATAATTCAAGAAAATGCATTGCCAAGTTGGTTAATATGAAAGTAGCCTTCCACGCGCGCACATGGCTACTATATGTATGTATAGGTATATATATATATATATATATATATATATATAT